>JARJPP010000219.1:0-42584 GCA_030782485.1 Beauveria brongniartii
CCGTCCCGTCCGGGTATTGGCGTGTTTTTTTTTTTTTAAAAATCCAAAAAAATTAAAATAATTGAAAAGGAACAAAAACCCCCCGTGCAAAAAAAAAAAAATTTTTTTTTTTTTAAAAATTAAAAAAAAAAAAAAAAAAAAAAAAAAAGGCAAAGCCATGTTTGGAGCGCATGTAAGCCGCACGGGAGCCAACGCCATACGAGTGCACGATATGCGTACAGTAGTTAGCACTCGTAGCAGAGATCACTCTGTTGACGTACTTGATCTTGGCGTGGCGCTGTTAGCGATCTGTGAGAGCCTTGATTTGAATAGATCAAAGGCAGTTAGTATACATCCTCTTCTGTCAACTCAGCCGTTGCAAGCGCGAGGGTGGCTGACTCGTATCCAAGTCTATTACACTTCAACTTCGCCAACTGGAAGAGTGAGTTATTGAAGTAATGTTGATTGCTCGCTAGTGAGTTGCGGCGCAAGGCTGAGCAACTATAAATATACAGCTGTTTTGCAGTTCCTTTTTGTTTGTTCAGCAGCCTACACCATTCTTTTAAGTCCTTTCAAACTCACAGAGATCTCCCTCGCTCGCCTCTTTGACTACAAATTTATATCTTTTACCTCTACTTCCAAACATGAAGCTTTCATTCGGCGCTCTCGGTCTCTTGACAGTCGCACAGGCTGCTGCAGTCCCGAGCGACAGCACCAACGGGGTTACCAGACGCACCAACGACAACAAAGCCCCCGGCCCATTTACATTCACCTCTACTTTCAATGTCATCGCCAAGCCCGAGAATGTGGTTGATGCGCAGAACAACTTCACTGGAGGTCTTCAGGGCAGCAGCGGCACATTCAATTTTGGTATCAACTCAAACGAGAATGTGATTTGCGACAACATCACCATTACTGGCTTCAGTGGCGACTATCAGTCACCTGCCAGGTCTGCTACTCATATCCACGAAGCCGCCGTGGGAAAGTCTGGCCCGCCTCGGTATGTACCATCCTCCACGTTTTGTCATGCTTGCTAGAACGGCGAACGCGCCGCAAAAGATAGTACGTCGCTAACAGAAAGGATTTACCTCTCAGAATTGCCTTCCCAAACCCCATTGGTTCTGGTGATGGTCCCCGTCGAAGCATCGGCTGCCTTACAGGCCCTTTCGTCACGGGTGTCAACGCAAGCAACAAAGACACTGGCGACGGTTTCCACGTTCGTCAGATTGAAGAGAACCCCTCCATGTTCTTTGCCGATGTCCACTCCAGCCTAGCTGTTCCCGGAGCCTTCCGCGGTCAATTGGGCGAGAAGAAGTTTTGTTGAGATGGCTGTTGGGCCCATTTCCTCCGCTGACCAGCGTTCTACTAGCACGACGCAGTAAATGAGAGGCATTTGTTGTGAATTTTCTGCTATAATCTCATCCTAGAATAGGTACATCAACTCTTAATCAATTAATCATCGTCCGAATCTGTCGTCACTTTCCATCTTGCGTCTCTAATGAACATTCTGAAGCCCGAAACCTGAGCTGTAAATAAGCCGTGACCCTCATCCACACAGCCAGTGTTGGTGGTGGCGGCAAAGGTCGAGGCCGCCACTTATTAGTAAGTGGACGGTTATTCGGCCATAGGAAAAGCTTTCCCAAAAGTTTCCATTTCTCCAACTGCTATGCTGTAAGCCGTCTGTGCGTACCGTAGAATGTGTCTGTGAAGACTTGGCGCCATTACCACGGAGGCCATGCACAGGCCGACCAGCGCTTCAACCACCTTGCCATCCGCCATGCCCCATCTCTTGATCTCGAATTGAGCGGTTGATGACACGGAGCCCGCGCTGTCAATTGTCGGCCAGACAGCCTTGATGTCGTAGCCAGACGCCGAGAGCCCTCGGAGGAGCAAATCCATGCACTTGCGTGGATCGCCTTGATGGGCATACTCGGTGGCCATTGAAAGATAGAGCCGCGACAAGTCAGGGCGCGGTAGCTCCGCGGAATTCGAGGCAGTGTAGGTGTCTTTGATCTGGTTTAGAAGTCTCATCCCCTTTACGAGCGGAATGTCTTGTTGCGTATCAACAATACCCTGCAGCCTCTTGAAGAGCAGCTTGCGCCTGCTCAGCTGCGCTGCGGGCGTGGCATGTTTTGCGCGACAGAGGGCACAGTCACACGTAAAACTCCAGTTGTTGAGGCTCCGCTGGACGTCGTGGTACGTTTCCAGTTCTTTAGTCTGGCGGTAGCTAAACACGAGCTCCGTCCCTGGCTCCATGTCAGCAGCCGCACGCAGAATCAGCATGTCGCCAATGAAAGAACGACGGCAGTTTCCGACACAAGAGTGGTTCACGTAAGATGCCTTGATCCAGATGCCGCTAGTGTCGAAGCCGTCCTCGTCATTATCACGAACGCTCTTCTCCTTCTTCAATGCCTCGACTACCACTTCAAGAGTCGTCCTCGGCGAGCCAAAAACGTTCAGGGACATGATCCTGGCTGCAAGAAACCTAGTTTTGGATCAGTTTCAAGCGCTTCATATTTACATGTACTCTTGTGACTTACGAATCAGCGATAGGATTGCCATCTGCGCGCTGTCGCCTGACCGCTTTGTAGTCTCCTCGATGGAGCTGCAGGAACGGGCGAGAGTATTCGGGATTGTGATACAAATTTTGTATCGCTTGCGTGAGGATTTCGGCCTGCCCGCCAGCGAACCCGCGCTTCTGACCGAGGTCCATTAGAACTGACTGACGGCGAGAATTGACATCGCACTGCTTGTACACGAACGCCTTTTCGCAAAGCAAAAGATCACCTGCTTTGACGGCATTGACGGTAAAGAGCCCTCGCCCTCTCCCAGGAGATTCTCTGATCTCGACGGGCTCTGAGAATGTGGCGCAGTCAATAAGAGCCGGATTCTGGCGGGCCTGTTTGTACATGCTTGCAAATGAGTAGGCCCCGTCATTCTTCTCCCGCAGTCTTGCCTTGACGCGGTTCATCTCCACCTTTGCATCATCATTCTTGGGATAATGCTCCGTAAAATACCTGAGTCGCTCCAGACAGCGGTCAAAATAGCCGAGCTCGTAAAGAGCTCTGATTTCACGAAAGACTGCCTTTTCCGTGGGCGAGATCTGCTCGTTCATTCTGGTTGCGTCGAGAAGGGCTTGCTCCGGACGGTTGAGCTTTAGGTTGATAAAAGAGCGATTGACAAACGCCAGTTGCGCTTCCTCAGGCGTAACAGCATACCGGGCAGCATCCGAGTATCTGCAACACGGCTAGTTAGCCACCTGAGCATGATGAGGCACGGTGGAGAGACTTACAAGCGCAATGCTTTGACCCAACATTTCCTTCTCACGGCTTCATTGCCTTGCACTCGTACAGTCTCGCTGATCATTTCAGGGACTGCCGTTCTCCATGCGTCTGGTACGCGGCTGTCAAAGGGCTCCAACCAAACGACGTCGCTGACGTGATCGACCCTCAACGAATAGGAATTGTCTGTTGCACACTTGAAGAAGGGCTCCTTAATTATGAGCACATTCCCAACATTGATGACTTCCTCTGCAGGGACAGCATCCGCCGAAGGGTGATGATGCAATTGAAGGGTGACAGCCGTGCCCTCCAGATCCTCGACTACTAGCAGTATGGCATTTAGCCGAATCGGCGAGGTGAGGGCTCGAACAATGACTCTGGAGCCCCTGTGATGCTCCCCTAGACGCATTTGCTTGATGTCAATAGGGCTCAACTCTTCGACAAAGCGGTCGGAAGGGGGGTACGGCGGTGGCAGTTGCGTCGTAGAGATCAAGGTCTCCTGAGTGGCATGTGACGCGTTCAGGCGTACTCTTATGGCGGAGAACCTGGCAACGAGAGAATCTGGTGGAGGGTGATCATGTACCAGCTGGCCATTTCGAAGTTGGGCCATCTCATGCATCAACCCTACCCCCCGCACATGAGCTGCAAACTGAGCATCTTGCGAGACCTCGCGCGTATCCATGACAGGACTGAATGAGCAATGCACCAAAGGGCGACGTGATCAATTTCGGGCAGTTGTTGAAGTTGTTTGGTTCAAGTTCAAACTGTTCGCAATGGCTGCTTCTAAATTTTCGCAGTACATTGATAGCTCGGGGAGGGGGCATATTTGAAGGGGGGAGCAAACGACAGATTCACAGCTCTGCCGCACGTACGCGGTATTGACTAGCTCCATGATCAAACACAACACAAAGAGATCAAACGGCGGCTGAAAGATTGAATGATGTTAGTTGTGAAGGAAAAAGCAAACGTCAAGTTGCAGATCCGCAAAGCTAGAGCTCAACCGCTGGAGACCATGGCACCGTTTCATCTGCTCTCAAGGCAGCCAAGCCTATATTGGAGGGAAACAATAGTCAACAGAGCGGCATAGCGTGGCTTCATATGTATACGGAATTGAAAGTGCGGTCACTTGATATGTATCACGGGTTGCAAGTGTGGTTACTCGATACGCTTCTCTTGGAATTTGACAGTCTTAACGCTGCAAACGCAAGGTGGTGAAAGTGAATCGCATGGCGCCTCCGAAAGAATGTGGCACTGAAAGAATGTGGCACTGAAAGAACATGGCAACAAACAAACGCGAGAAACCATGAGCATCCACATTCATATATTGGATACTAATCGTATTCTTCAGGTAGTGCTCCCCTACTCGGCCTTGACACGAGCCCCAGCTTCATCCCACACGACACCTACCGGCTCATGGTTTCCCGAGAATTTGTATCCTCCAAACCACAGCTCAAACCGCAAATCAGCAGGCGCCACAATCACGCGCACCTCAAATTCACAAATATAAAACTTGTGGCCTTTGCTGAAGCACGTGCCTCGTTTCTGTTTGAGCACCAATTGGTGCTGCTGGACCCCCTCCAGGTTGCTCCTCACAGAGCAAAGTTTTGTGACGCCAGCTAAGCATTTTGGAACCTGGTCAGCATAGAATCTGTCGACGAGGCTTGATTCTTACCCTGCTTTAAACTGGTCGGCAAAAACGAAGGCTCGTTTTGAGAAATGACAACCTCGGCGGTCCATATACGCGTCGTGTCTTGCTCTGCCAGGTGAAACTCAAATTTGTTGACCAAAGGTTTGTTAGGGTCCACGAGATCACCCTGCACAGTGGATTAGGTTCGTCATCTCAATGCGTAACTAACGGCTCTTGGAACAAATTACCTTTCGAATCATCCATTGAACTTGATTGACCGCCCAACGCTTGCGAGGGTCAAACTGATCTCGAATTACTTCTTCGTCAAAATGTTTCGCCGGCGAATACGCTTCTCTCATCACAATGCCGTAGCTAGCACGTGCCACCCTCGTCGCAAGGACAGACAAGTTCCCCGTTTCCATTCTTTGTTGGTGGTCTAGTAACAGACCGCGAACGACGACGAGTTGGGGATCTTGACAGGGTACAACCACTGCATTGGTAGCGTTTGGATGTGGGAGGCTTACGAGCTGTTGCTGGATGCTCTGTCGAACATAGGCCGAGCTTCCCAGCCCTCCTGAAAGGATTACGAACTTCTATAATCGATTGTTAGTAAATACTCGATTATCTAAGAAAGGGTAGGAGATTAATGCAACATGCCACTTGGTCAGAAAGGCCATTGTCTTTGAGCCAATTTAGCTGTTCGGTCGTCTGTTTCAAAACCCCGTCGATTTGAACATCGAACAGCTCCTGGATCTCCGGTCTAAAGTCCCATTAGCACAAAGCAATATCAGTTCTTTCTGGCACGCTTACAGGGAAAACACCATTCGTCCATTCTCAATACCAAGTCCCACGTGGCTAAAGTTGTGCGAGACCCCTTCCATCTGAATCTTGAACTTTGATCGCATATACACCTTTTCACCAAACTTGTGCTTGACAGTCCTGAAATAGTGACCTTGGGCCATTCTCATTGCAAAGTTAGCCGGCAACCTGTCACGCACGTCTGGCCAGGTGTTTAGCCTCTGATCGACTAGTCGGACGAAAGCGCGGTCGATCAGTGTTGATCCGATGCCAATGCCCTTGACCGCGGCCAGCTGCGCCATTTGCGGATGATTTGCATCCGTACATGTCACTCGCATCAGTGAAAGGTCAGTCGTTCCACCACCAGCATCGAGAGTGAGAAACAGGCTTCCCTGATCAAACTGAATCGCACTTGTTTTGAGTGTCGCTACCGCAGCCGCCTCGGCCTCTGTCAGGTCAACCTGTGCGGAATGCTTAGGACCCTCCACACCAAAGCCTGCATCTCGTATGATGCCCTTGAAGGAGTTTATCGTTTCCATTCGTGTCCACGTCGTCGGCACACTAAACAGAAAACTCACAGCCATGTTTGCCCACCCACCGGCGACAAATCCCAGACCGACCCGAACCTCGATGCATCTTTTGATGTGGTAATACACCTGCTCGAGGTAATCTGTGGCGTGCTTTCGCGCCGCTTCTATTGTTTTGGGGGCCTGAGCTACGCCCTGGTCTTGGGCAGCTACTAAGTTCTCACTGTCGACAAACATCTTGAAGAATTCGCAGCGCATTTTGCTACTAGGCTGACTACCGTTTGCTTGGTAGTCAAGGTCGTCATCATCAGCACAGAGGTAGCCCCATGATGAGAGCGTACCGTCGGCATTGTAGATTAGCTTTGTTGGGACTTTACGCTCTCCTTGATCTCCGCTACCTGGCCAATCATTGATTACCTGGATTGGTGTTCGTGGCGCCTTCCATCCAACACCTGCAATCATCAGAGATGGGGAAAATTTGGCCGAGCTTTTGCAAACTTACCCGTGAAAGTGGTGCCAAAGTCGATGGAGACAACGATATCCGGCTGTTGAGACATTTCGTAGCGATTTGGTATCTCAGTCCGACAGCATGGGTTCAAGTTGACGATACTCCGTCTCAGACGTGAGAAGACCGGTGCTAATTGCGGTCACCAGAACTGTTTCCCCCCCAGATGTACCTTTCGAGGCCAGCACTTGTCTACCCGCCTACTCTCTCCGAGCGCATACCTGTGCCGACTCTACTGGTACCTAACACCTGCAGTACGCCTTGCATGTGTGGCTGAAGACATGGGTTTCAAAGGATGGTGACACATCCACTCTTTGATGCACTATGGCCCAAGCATATCACTTGCCCTTGCAAGTTCAATACACACCCAACACACCGTCAGATGAAATCCTCCGTCTGTCTCTCGAGATTGGTACTATTTACGGGCTTTAGTCTGTACTCTAGTTGCATAATGGCCCACGAACGCTGATAGTACATTATAAATGCAAAGTCTCAGCCTCTCGGATGGGAATACACGGCAGGGGTTCAAATGACAAGCGAATGCATGCCCAAGCTTGCTTGACTAAGCCAGGTTTCCTTCACTCGACGTCGGAAACAACAAGACTTGTCAGTCCCCTCGCCCACCTGCTTCACACTGATCGCAAAGCAAAGCTTTGTTGATGCTTGACAATGTCTGCCGTCTATGAGATTTCAATTTCAACATTTTTTGGGACTGCTAATGCGCTGGATCCAAATTTGGCGTACGCAGTACTCAAATCGGGCGGCACTTCAGTGAACTGGCCGGGCACTCTGACGTCGATTTCCATTCCAGGCATAGGGCCTGTCACCTCGATAACCACCATAGAAAAAGATCTTTACCAGACGAAAACCAGTCCGACTGTAACAGGAACCGGCAAGTTTGGACTGTATCAAATCAACGGAAAATCAGCGCCTTGGCCGCCAAACTTCACAGGTCCTATAACCATCGCTCCTAGTACTACTGCAACTTCAATTTCAACCCCATCATCAACGCAAATTACACCGGCACCTGGTACCTCGGTAACTTCTGGCAAAACGACTACTACTGCAGCCAATACAGAAACTGTCACAAGCAAGCGCCCGACTTCGACCTCCAAGGCCTCGGCGTCCTCATCGGGAATCTCAGCAGGCGCAGCTGCTGGAATTGCGATTGGATGCGCTTTCGTCGGTCTCGCCATTGGCCTCTTTGCTGCATTTTGTCTTTTTAGGCGCAAGAGAAGTCGCAGCAAAACGCTGGACAATGCAGCCATACATGATGAACTCGAGGTATATCCCTCGGAAAAAGGGGCACCGATCAATGACATGCAACTGAGCCAGTTCCTACTCGAGCCCACACCGGACAGAGATATTGCTCAAGAAACCCAGTCGATTGGGGCACTCATCGACCAACATGTCGAAAGCTACTACCACCACCACCCAATCGCAGGCGACCAGAGAGCTCCCGCCTCAGCTCTCGCCGATCTTGGTTTTCCATTCAGCAGCGCTGCGTCCCTAGATGCTCAGGGCGCTACTGCTCTCTGTCTTGATCCACGTAGCCGACAAGTCGGCCTGCGCCATGTCATTATGCGAGTCCTCTTCAGCAGCATCGACGTCCGCTCTTCTGAAGGCCCCTCGATGCTACCCGCACCAGTCGCCTCATTTTTACGAGCTATTCCTCCACACGAAAGCGACCGCCTCGGCGACCCTCAAGGTAAGCATCAGTCCCCCCATGCACGAGGGCCTCAGCCGCACCAGCTTTGGGTCAACCAGCCGCTCAGTTGGAGACAAGGCTGGCACATCCTCTTTTCTTTCACGGGCTGACAGTAATTCCTCCCCCTTGCAGCAAATGTGCTGGCTCTTCGAAAGTGGCGCAAGCTATCGGCCTTTCTTCTCCATCCGGCTCGCAGCCAGCGAACCCCTCTCCCCACAACCGGAGATGCAATGGTCTCGGCGCAGGCCCAGGAGCTGGCCGAGTCGCTCAACACGTTTCTGCGCTTCTTCGTCGACAAGCAGCACCAGCAGCAGCAGGTGGACCATCTGCAGGCGGTTATTGAGGAGTGTGCGAAACTGGGCTACATGCTCTTTTCTCATCCATGTGACTGGGCCTTCATCTTTGAGCCGGGTCCCGTGCGAGGAGGAGTCGTTGTGGTGGAGGCTGGCCTGCGCAAGGTGGTTGAGCGAGACATGGCTCCCACCTCTCCTCTCGGCGCTTTTCCCCAGCTGCTAGTTGAGCCCGTCATGGTGGCTACTTGATGTAGTTGCCAAGTTGAATATGTCTACGAGTACGGTAATATTGCGGTAATTTAAGAGATGATGGCCTAGTTTTAATAAGATTTATATAATACCGTGATCTTGAGTTTTTCTGAGTGCTGGTGACTGACGACTCAGGGTACGTCGAGGAAGAACCCGCAGGGCTGGCCACGGTGGGCCACGGCGGGCCACTGCATGGTACCTACTAAAGTACCAGTCTATCCCCTATCAGAACAGCAGCAAGTACAGTGGCCAGTATAGGTAGCTCGTACAGCAGCTGTACGGTGGCTAGTACAACCAGTACAGCAGCCGTACAGTGGCTAGTATAGTAGCCGTATAGCGGCTAGCACGCGAGTCACCTTTGAATTGGTGGCTAGGGACTCGGAAAGTAAAAAAAGGTAAAAAAAGGCACTTTCTATCAATACAAGACGCCCCTATCAGAAAAGGTACTTCGTTAACCAGGGCTAGATTATGGCTGACTAGGGGGTTAACTAGGAACTAGGGTATTAATGTTATGTAAGTTTTTTGAAGAATTATAGGCCGAGTCGCGAGTCGCTAAAATAGTACTCAAAAAAACTCAAGATCACGGTATTAATACGTGCAGCTTTTGTGCGTCCAGTATCCAGCCGCACCCATTCATTGCTTGATTTGAGGAGCAAAATGCCCACGCAACCACACTGCCATGTATAATTTGCGTCGGGTAATAACTAATCTATTCGCTGCAAGGCTCGGGAGGTCTACTATTGTTGTCAGACCCCTCTAACCCGGAACCAAACCCTTCCCCCACCCCGCTCCATCTCGGCCGTGACTAGCTCCCGAGCGGCCCGTGGAGTTATTATTAGCGAGCGAATACCTTGATCATTAAATGAGAGGACAGTTGGCTCCGTGTTATCCCCTGCTACCGATAACGACGGCTGCAGCGCAAGGCTCTAACCCTTGTGGTTCTGTTCCGCGGGGTGGAGTGCAGAAGCAGCCAGCCAGCCTGGATTTAAATAATGAGTATGCAGGCGCAACCCGAAAAAGTCAAGTTGGGCGTTTCCAACCCAAAGTCCGGATTATTGGTACACTACGCGGATGCTACGTGTCGATAGGCCCATCTGTCCAACATGGACGCCTGCACCCTACGCTGTCTCACATCTTACTGAACTAATAGCAATACCTGATTTGTTCCAGAGCTAATAAAAGCACCTCTAAACTTGGCGCTTTCGACTCTCTTTGAAATGAGAGCCTTTGCATCTTTGCGATCAGCTTTCAGCACCGTCACAGATACGGGCCGAGTCCCAAACGAGATTCGCATCTGCCTCGAACTTGTGCAAACCTGCCATAAAGATCTCCAAGATTTGATATCTTTGCGCAATGACCATCTCATACTCCTCGAAGCGGCTCCCGCACAGATACTGCAGCGACTGAATAGTGTAATCGACCAAGCGAATCGCGGTCTGGCGGCAGCACGGTGCATTGTAGAGAGATGCCGCCCCGAAGCCAATCGCGGAAGAAGGACATCTTTACACGGCCAACTCGAGTGGGTTTGGGGCGCCTCGTCAGAGTTTCGACGCCAGGAACCGTTATTAAGCCGGCACCATGCCGCTGTACTGGCCGAGCTGAATTTCCTGCGACAACTGACGACGTGGGCAATGTTGGATGGCAGTACTGCGCGGGTGAACAACATTGCTGCGCTGTTGAGCAGCGACCATGATTCAAAAGGTATGCTGCGACAGTATGCAATGGCAACGGCAACAGAAAGAAGAAGAAGAAGAAGAAAAAGAAAAAGGGACTTGGATGCTAACATGGCCCACAGTATCGCCTTCGATGGCTTCTGGGCCGCGAGCGTGGACGCCGAGTTCGAGCCACGAGACGCCACCAAATACGAGCGCGAAAATGATTGAATACGCAGATTTTCCTGAGCCTTTATTTCCAGACGCGCCTGCGGCGGTGGTGGCGACAAGCGCAGAGACCGTGTCGCTGGCATCGGCGACAGGATCGCCGACCTGGGGCACAAGTGGGAGAGAAAGGGCGCCTTCTAGGAACACTGTCGTGAGCTCAAGTCACAATCGTGACATGTCTCTTTTATTTCAAGATTGACTTGAACTTTGCAATCCCATCCTCCGTGGTGAACCAGTGATGCTTGATAAGATTGGAGCTCTTCACGATACGAAATCGCCATGTAGCGTGAGTGTCGTACTAGAATTGTGCACCGATCATCGTTAACTTGCCAGTAATGGAATACAGCATTGTATAATTTGTATTTGAATGTCTATCGGAAGCCAGACGGTCAAAGCCCGCTCAACACGCCAAATAGCCGTGTAACTAATGGTCAACGCGACCGCCGCTCACAGTGACCATCGCAATCCGTGTCTTTACCAAGCATGGGACCAGATGAATGCTCGCATTATGAAAAGATGCGATGATTGTTAAATATAGCTGCGCAAGTACATCTATTCTATACGAAATATATACTGGTCAGAATTCGGTTCCATTTACAGGCAACTCCGCTATTTCCATCCATGATAGTCTTGCAATACATACAGGGCGGTTTCCAGCATGTAAACAAGCCCGGCTGGCCCATCTTCTTTAGTATGCCTAAATCGGCGTGAGCCTTTTCGGTAAACATTCAATCAAGTCCAAGATAATCAGGCGCATTACAACGTGAAACCGTTGAGTGTTGACTGTGGGGGTGGATCAGCGCTCCCCCGCAACTATTTTCAGACGGGCTGGACTGCAGCTTCATAGCTCCCTTTTCCATCCTCCAAGCTGTCCCTTTTATCCTCAAATTCCATCACTATAGCACGCGGCCTTGCTGAAATTCCGTTGCAAAATGGAAGCTGAAGAATTTGACTACGACGTCATCCTCGAGGATGAGTTTGACGCCATGTACGTTTAGTGGTTCGCGCGCGCGTGTCGTACTGGTTTGCCAATGACGACATGCCAATCTGACTGACTGACTAATTCACACAACAGCTCTCTCGACAAGAAGCAATCACTGGACGAGATTCTGAGGGGAAAATATCCCGGTACATATCACTTGGAAACCATACCACCAACCGCGCCCGCCTGAACTGACCAATCCAGCCAAGAAGCATGCGCGCAAAGTAGCCCAGGAGCTCCGCGTCGACAAGGGCATCATCTATCTCGTCGGTGAGCGGGAACGCCTCTTTCCCGACTCTGACCAGGGCCCCAAGTTCCGCCAGCAGAGATAGTAAGTTCATAAACCGTATTTTTAATATTGACATATCCTAAACCCGCGCAGCTTCTACTACCTCTCCGGCGCAGACTACGCGGGCTGCACAGTCACCTACGACATCAGCACCGACACCCTCGTCCTCTGGATTCCCTACACCGAGCCCAAGAAGAGCCATTGGTTCGGGTCGACCCCGTCTACCGCCCAGGCTGCCCGTCTGTACGACGCCGATCAGGTGCACTACATCAGCGACCTCGCCGGCTACATCACCAGCCTCCCGGCCGCCAGCACCGTCTACGCCCTGCACCCCGACCAGCGCCCACCTGAGCTCGTCCAGCACCAGTCCTTCCGCGCCCGCTCCTCCGATGGCCCCCGCGTCGACACCACCGCCCTCAAACCGGCCATGAACCGCGCCCGCGAGGTCAAGGACCGGTACGAAATCGCCCTGATCCGTCGCGCCAATGACATCTCCAGCGCGGCCCATCGCCGTGTCGCCCAGTCTCTGCGACGCATGAACAACGAGAGCCAGCTGCAGGCCGTCTTTGAGGCCGTCTGCACGTCCCGCGACGCGCACAACCAGGCCTACCCCGTCATTGCCGGCGCCGGCGCCAACGGCGCGACCCTGCACTACGGCGCCAACAATGCGCCGCTCAAGGACACCGCCACCGTTGTACTCGACGCGGGATGCGAGTACCGCTGCTATGCCAGCGACATAACCCGCACCCTCCCCATCTCGGGGTCGTTTTCTCCGCGCGCGGCCGCCATTAATGACGTTGTCGCACGCATGCAAAACGAGTGCATTGCGCTCATGAAGCCCGGCAAGCTCTACTATGAAATTCATCAGCACGCCGGCCATGTTGCCGTCGACGGCCTCCTCAAGCTCGGAATTCTGCGCGGCACCCGCGAGGAGCTTATTGCCGCCGGCACCGTGTCCGCCTTCTTCACACACGGCCTCGGCCACCACGTCGGTCTCGAGGTGCACGATGTTGTCGGCGACGCGCCCCTCTTGATTTCGGGCGCCGCCGAGTCGGTGGTCGCATTCAAGCGCGGCAAGCGCACCATGGTCACGCCCGAGAATCTCCTCGCCATGAACAGGCTCAGCGCGGCGACGGCGACGGCCGCGGCGACGGAGAAGCAGCGCACGGTCCTGCGCGCAGGCATGGTTCTCACGATTGAGCCGGGCCTGTACTTTAATCGTGCGTACCTAGAGGGCTATTTCCGCAATGACCCCGTTCACTCGAGGCTCATTGAGTGGGATGTCGTTGAGAGATACTACCCTGTGGGTGGAAGCCGCACCGAGGACTGCATCTTGGTGACGGAGAATGGCTACGAGAATCTGACGTCGGCGCCCAAGGGCCAAGAGCTGCTGGATGTGATTAATGGGCGCGATGGATCCAAACCTCGCAACTAAAGCATGGAGCTTCTACTTGTAATGTCCAGTGGCCTCGTGGAAATGGTCAGGTGGCGATTAGATAGCTGAGCGTACAGTATATATACCAATGAGCAGTAACTTGTATACAATTATTAGCCTCCTTCGCATTTACTCTCTAGACCCTAAAAATGTACACGGCGTGGCAAGCGCCCCGGTCTCTCCCCATTCCGAGGAACTCCAAATTCCAACTTCGCTCCGATAGACACTGAACATAACAATGACGCCAGACGATACAAAATACCTCTTCCCTTGCGCACAAAATATACCCATACACAGTTGTATACACCTTGTTCTTCCTCTTCTTGCTCACCTCTGTTTATCCTACAGATACTTTTTGGGTCCAGCCATCTTGCGCCGCTTGTACAAGACGTAGATGCCCGCGAGGACAATCTGTGTGCCAACGATGATGAAGATGAGCTTGCCGTGGCCGGGGATGCTGTCGACCATGCGCTCGGAGAGCAGACGGTGGTGGTCGGTTAGGGCGCCGCGAAAGCTCGTCTCGTGGGAGCTGATGCGGCGGTCGAGGGCGTCGCGCAGGCCGGTGACGTCGCGCTGGAGGGCCTCGACGGTGCGCTGGAGGCTGTCGACCTTGTCGAGGCGCTGGAGGTCGGCACGGATGTTGCGCACCATGTCCTGGACCTCTCTGTGGCGCTGCTCATCGACGGCCTGGTGCTCCGTCACCGACCGGTAGACGGCGGCCAGCTGGTGGTATGTCGACTGCAGGCGGTTGTGCAGGTCGGCAAACTGCCGCGCCGAGGTCTGGAAGGTTTCGGCGCTCTCGTCGGGGATGATCTTTTTGAAGGCGTCGGCGGGGTTCTCGTAGTCGCCGGGCACCGCTTGCTGATTGCTATTTTGGTTATTCTTGATGATGTTGCCCTGGCCCTGCTGCTGCTGGGAGTGACGAGGGTCGACGGTCTCGCTCATGACGGTGAGCTTAAAGACCTCAAACGAGTCGGGGTTTTCGGGCGTCGCGGCGGTGACGCCAAAAGTGTAGCCCTGGGGAATAACAATCTTGTCGCTCTCGAAGCACTTGCGGCCGTCAATATCGACCTTGAAGTTGCCGTTGGCGTGGTGGATTTTGATCTGCGACGGCCGGCCTAGATTGCGGTAGGCGATCTGGCAGTGGCCGAAAGCGAGGGCGTCAATGTTGCCCTGGTGGGCGTAGTCCTTGCTGCCGTCATTGAGAAAGCCGCGGAGCATGCCGCCAGAGCCGCCGTGCTGGTCGATGACGAGGACGAGACCCTCGAAGCGACCGGCGGTGTAGACGCTGTTCTCCTGGATGGTGGTGCGGCCGTCCTTGGCAAGCCAGATGTTGAGGTTGCCCGAGGCGCGCTCGGGGCCGTTGGCGCGAAAGTCAATGTCGGCAACCCAGTCGCTCCGCTGCAGCGTGCGCTCGCCCCAGATAGAGGCGCGTTGGTTCCCAATGCCCATGGGCGTCAGGATGACCCTGTTGGACAGCACATCGGGGCGGTTGGGCTGGCCGTTGACGTGATAGTGCGGGATGGTACCAGGGGACTCGTCATGGCTAATTCTGTCATAGTCGTTAGTGGCTGCGAGGTGAAAACGGGATAAGGAAGCTAGGTATCGGAAAACAAGCTGTAGTGAGGGATAGAAGGACGGACTTGGAATTTATGCCAAAGCTCAGCTCGTTGATGAGATACTGTGCCTGGCCCAGCCCAGCAGCGAGAGCTCCCAGGATCACGGCGGCAGTGCGCATGGTGGCGAGATGCTGCCTTTGTTCCGTGGCAGTGAGGGAAGGTGATGTATAATATACAGCGTCCACCGAAATTCCACTCGGCAGTTTTAGCTGACCCAATGGTCAATGCTGAGTGTCGAGACGGAGAATGTGGTGCGATCCCTGTTCAAAGTTGAAGTCGGAGAGAGGACACTTTGCAGGCTGCCAGTGAGTGACAGGGGTTCGTGGAGTGGCGGGGAAGCAACGCCAAGATGGGTTGGAGCAAGTTACAAACGAGGGAGAAGATTGCTGCGCAAAGAAAAGAAAAGGGAATTCTCGGCGACGAGGTATATTAACAACTAAAGGGAAAAGCAGCCAGCTTGTTGATAAAAAAGGGAAGAAAATAAGGGCGCTTCAGAGACACGAGCTTGCATCTGATCGCGGCGCGTGTGGACTAGGTATCGATAAGCTGCCGGCCGTGGAGGTGCTACTGCAAACAAAAAACATCCCCAGCTTCGTCTTGGTGACAGTTCCTCTGCCCATTTCCAAGCTTCACGCCGCGCATCTCGGCTCGGCATTGTCCACCCCCAATGATTTCTGCCATGCCACGCATATCATAAACTCCTTCTTTCTTCATTGACTCAGCATGTCCGACACGACGTACCCGACCATCACGCAGTGCGCGTTGGTTGCGGCCGCCTTTAAGATTCTCCTGTTCCCCGCCTAGTACGAGACCCGGACGGCATTCGTCAAGACTTGCAGCAAAGACTTTCAACAATCTTGCTAACATGTTGATATTTAGCAAATCTACCGATTTTGAAGTCCACCGCAACTGGCTCGCCATCACAAACAGCCTCCCACTCTCCGAGTGGTACTACGAGGACACGTCGCAATGGACGCTCGACTATCCGCCCTTCTTTGCCTACTTTGAGTGGCTCATGTCGCACATGGCCCGCCTCGCCGAGCCGGCCATGGTGCGCGTATTCAACCTCGAGCACGACACCTGGCAGACCGTCTACTTTCAGCGTGCAACCGTTGTCGTAACCGAGCTGCTGCTTGCCTACGCTCTTCAGCTGTTTGTCGAGTCCTCGCCGCTGGCCTCGCGCCGCGCCGCCCAGGCCGCTGCCCTCTCCGTCCTGCTGTCGCCGGGCCTGCTCATCATCGACCACATTCACTTTCAGTACAACGGCTTCATGTATGGCATCCTCGTGCTGTCACTCGTGCTGGCCCGCGGCAAGGACACGCTGCTCGGCAGCGGCCTGGCGTTTGCGACTCTGCTCTGCTTCAAGCACATTTACGTCTATCTCGCCCCGGCGTATTTTGTCTACTTGCTGCGCGCCTACTGCTTGTCGTCCAAGTCCATTTTTAGCATCCGCTTCACCAACTGCCTCAAGCTGGGCGGTGGCATTGTGGCAATTGTGGCGGCCGCGCTGGGTCCGTTTGCTGCCCTGAAGCAGATGCCGCAGTTGCTGAGCCGACTGTTTCCCTTTGCGCGAGGATTGTGTCATGCGTACTGGGCCCCAAATGTCTGGGCGCTGTATTCCTTTGCTGACCGCGCTCTCATTGTCCGTAAGTACTTGTTAAACAGACACGCGGCTTCCTGGCATGCGCTAATTCACCTAGTTGCCCCGAGGCTGGGCCTCGACATCAAGGCAGACGCTCTGCAGAGCGTGACCCGCGGGTTAGTCGGCGACACGTCGTTTGCCGTACTCCCTGAGATCAGCGCCAGCGCCTGCTTTGCCCTGACGTTGCTCTTCCAGGCGCTCCCACTCATCAAGCTCTTTATGCAGCCGACATGGGAGAACTTTATCGGCGCGACAACACTCTGCGGATACGCCTCGTTTTTATTTGGCTACCACGTGCATGAAAAGGCTATTCTGCTTGTGATAATTCCCTTTAGTCTGATCGCGCTGCGAGACAGGCGACATCTTTCCACGTTTCGACCACTGGCCGTCGCCGGCCACGTCTCGCTCTTTCCTCTGTTATTTACGCCGGCCGAATTCCCCATAAAGACCGTCTACACGCTGCTGTGGCTCGTCATCTTCCTCACAGCCTTTGACAGGTTGACGCCGGCATCCAGCAAGCCGCGCATCTTCCTACTCGACCGCTTCAACACGCTGTACATTGCGCTATGTATCCCGCTAGTCGTTTACACATCGCTCGTGCACCAGCTCGTCTTTGGCCAGCGCCTTGAGTTTCTGCCGCTGATGCTGACCAGCGTTTACACGGCAGTAGGCGTGGTGGGAAGCTGGGTGGCCTACATGGTCGTGTACTTTACATCATAACATCTGTCATTTGTAAGCTATAGAATCATTAGAGTAATTTCACAAAAGCGATTTTCTGGGATTTTCTCGAAACTTTGGCCAGGCTGAAGTTTCCTATGCTATCTATGTCGTAGTAGCAGCGAGATGGGTGTACCATTATGGTGTGACGACTTTCGGGGTTGCACAGTGGTGGGCCCTGAGCAATTCCAAACTGATTACTACAATTGACATGTTCCGTTTCTGTGATACCTTGCTTGCATGTAAGCAATATATAGCGAGAGATGCAGCAAAGCGTTGCGCCCTCCGGCATGCATATATGTAAGTGGCACGAACCCCGCGGGTGATTTCTCCTCTTTCAAACTTGTGTCAACTCAAGTCTCATCTTAGAGTCTCTTCCAAGAACTAGCTGTACGTTATATATTGACTAGCTTTCATGTTGTATCAGGCGCTGACAGTGACAGGTACACCATGGCAGCTCTAGATTCCAAAGCGACAGCCTTGGCGCCGACGACCCGAACGGTCCCGATGAAGGTTCTGTGCCTGGGAATGGGCCGTACAGGAACCGTATGTATGTTATTGCCCCTCCTATTGACTGTCGGGATCTTTGCAGAAAATGAGCATAGCTGAAGAAGATTCACGACAGCACTGCGCGAGTCGCTTCGTACACTGGGCTATTGGGAGGCGTACCACACCACGAGCGCCGTTACGACCAGGTTGTACGATTGCAAGCTGTGGTATGATCTACTCAAGAAGAAGGAGGCCGGTAGGAGAGTGACGCGCGAGGATCTTGACCGCATCCTGGGTGATTGTCAGGTGAGTTGCTGGCGATATCTCCTCTTCTAAGGCCTGGTGAGCTTTTACTGACTGCCCGATTTATTAGGCTGTTTTGGATATGCCGGCGGCTTACTTTGCCGAAGAACTCATTGAAGCGTATCCTGATGCAAAAATTATTTTAACTGTGCGAGATACGGAAAGCTGGTTTGCGTACGTCTCCCCCCTATTGCAACAAGGCACCTGCACCGTACATTGCTACTCAAGCGCCTCTTTGCTGACGATCAGCGACAGCTCATTCTCAAGGACTATTCGTCCCATCCAAGACAGCCCTCTTACCCAGTTTGTCTTGGCGATAGACTGGTTGCTGCTGATGCCTTCGCGATGGGTGCATCCCATGTTGAATACGCTTGATCAAATGCTGTTCCAGCGCGATTTTGCCAGCAACGGGCGGCGCGTCTACGAGGAGCACAATGCCCGGGTGCGGTCTCTCGCTCCGCCCGGAAAGCTTCTCGAGTACCACGTGCGGGAAGGGTGGGCGCCGCTGTGCGCGTTCCTGGGTCGCGAGGTGCCCGAGAATCTGGCGGCCGGGGGGACGCCGCACCTCAACAGTAGCAAGGTATTTATAGACACGTATCATGGATACAACTACCAGCTACTTTTCGCGCAGGGAAAGCGGCTTCTGGACGTGGCGGCGTATACGGCACTGATGGTGGTTGTGGCTGGAGCGGCGGCGAAGAGATCTGGGTTTAACTGGTCCATGTTTGTCTAAGGAGAGGATAGGTCGGGGAATAGGAGCTATGTTTCACAGACTTATTGGAATAGTCAAGGTATACAGAATGGACTATTTCTGTCGATAATTGACACGCCCCGTTTTCAATCACGATGGTCATGTTGCTGTTGGGAGATGGCCACAGTCGCTCGATGGAATTGAAGGCGATGCTCTAAATCAAAGACACTAGATCCGGGAGCAGCAAAGACTTTTTGATCGTCAGTGAGGTTCTTGATGAATGCAATTTCCCGGTCTAGAAACTGGGAGAGTATTGCCGTGAGGGGCCGCTAAAGACCAGGCGTGCCGGGCTCCAGCGGCCAAGTCTGGGTTTGGCGGAGATGAGGGAAGAAGATGGGAGGTGCGGAGGCAGAAGTGAGCGGGATATTGTATCGGTAAAAAGGTAACAGTATAGTGGTCTCGATTCTCCTACAGATTGCGAACAGAATGAGCCCAAATAAGAGCATAAAGGCAGCGCGTGTCGCGGTGCAAAGAGGCAATATCACGGCGAGGCAGCGTCGAGGTGGTGCAACGGGCAGTGAGAGGAACGGGGTTGGCCCCGGCGCAGCCGGGTGGGCCGGGTTACAAGTACCTTTGTCGTACCTGGGGGATTGGGAGGGCGTCAGAGGAAGAGACAGGCGGGCGAGGTAACGACGCGTCGGTGAGCTGCAGTGCGGATCTTTGAGCTTCTAAATTACAAGCATGACCAAAAGAGCGTGTTGAAATTTTTATTTCATTTTATGATCAACATTTTGTGCAGCAATACACCACAACCCAGACCAGTCGTCGACGGAGGCACATCCTTTGGGTACCTGGCAGTTTCGGCCCCCACAAAACTTAGTGCAAGTTTCCCTTCCTGGCGAGGCCGGCTTTGTCACTCGTCAAAACTAATCTACCATGGATTGCAAGTACCGTTTGCACCATATTTGCGCGCAGAGATACCTCTTCTGCCGCCCCGTTTGGTCTCTACCTACGCGCCGCCCGCCAGCTGCCAGGCTATTTGTGTTGCCAGCTGCCCGCCCAGAAAATTAAAATCAACGACAGTTTGTTGCCGTCGCTTGCGTCTTCTTCCTTTCCCCCCTCCCATTTGGCTCTATCTTCTCCTCCTCACCATCACCATCATCAACGCCATACAAACTACATCATCACCTATGTCCCCTTCACCCCGACGTATCGCTCTCATCTACAAAGCCTCCTCCGCGTCGTGTAAGTGAGGTCACCTCGATCGACCCGCACCCGTGGTGCGTCGTGTATGTCTGCCGTGTCTCGCACGCTCCCACCAGGGCCACCAAAAGGGCCAGCCAAAATCCACCTTCCTCCTCCTGCTCGCCCCCCGACCGACGACAACACCACTACACAGCCAAAAAAAAGTCTCCACCTGACCTTTTTACTCTTTTTCATTCCTACATAATCGAAAACGCCGCAGCTCGATCAATCTGTCCCACCAGAAACCGCACTCTTGCTTATATACATCTTTGCTTTTCTTGCCTCGTCCGACTTGACGACACAGAGCGCGCGCGCCAACATCCACCGACGAGCGGCACCGGCTACTCTCGCTCGTCTCCGGCGCGTCACAACCCTGACGTCGCCCCCCTCTGCACGGCACTTGAGGCTGTAGCCATTACGCTCCCGCAAGACGCGCTTCCAACAACGAGATTCATTGCAGTCTAAGCAACTTGCACCTCGCCGTCTGCTCTGCGCACGTATAGGCGCGACTCGGCCGCCGTCAGTGCTTGACACGATGGTATGCTCTCCGATCACGACCCTGTTCATGCGACCTCCCGTGACCTACAACACCACGCGCCTCCCCAACTCGGCCGACTGACTTTTCTTTTCTCTAGGTCCTGTTCAAGCGCAAGCCTGTCAAGTTCCTTCCTCCGGCAGAGGTTGAAGACGAAGATGCAGAGGTATTCTTTGATTCCATGGTCACACATGCATGTTTCGTACGACAACTGACGCGACGCAGGTCTGGCACATTCCCCAGACGGGTGAAATATTCGCCACGTATGAAGATTATCTGAATCGGTGAGCACAGAAACACCCAATGGTCTGAAAGTATCGTTGAATCACACTAACACCGTCTAGCATGGACTTCTACAAGCAGGTACAGCGCGCAGCCTGCCCACGACACAGACCCGCCACTAACCTCTACAGCGTCGCTTCAATGATCAAATAACGGGCCATTCAGGCCTTACCTTTTTCGAAGCACACGAAAGCGAAGTTTGTATAGCCAAAAACTAATCGTGTCCGTTTCTAACCCGTCTCTAGCTCGCCGGCGCACGCGAGGTCGAAGAATCGTTCCCCGAAGCCCTCAAAGGCCCCATTCTCCGCAGAGTGCAGTTCCAAATCGTTTCGCGACTCGATAATCTCGTCGACACAATCTATGACGAATTCAAACAAGATTACTATCCCGGCGAGGAGGTCACCATTACGGGCCAAGGCGGTGAGCGAACCCATGGCCTTGTCCGCGACAAGACAACCTTTGGCGAGCGCCTTCTAGCCGACGGGACGCGCACGAAACCCTCGACGAGATACCTGGTTGACGCCCACCGCACCGACCATGAAGTCATCGTCACCGAAGAGAACATCTCACGCGATCGGGGCGTGTTCACCAAAGCCATGCTGCGCGCCTTCCTCAAGAAGACTGTAATGCGCGAAGCCTGGACCGGTGCGCCCTGGCTCGTGAAGCAGGAATATGCTGCGCAGTACCATATCGACACCCGGATACCTCCCCATCTGCGCTACGACACCAAACTACAAGAGCGTAAGCAACTCCAAGCCCAGAAGCGCTCATCCGATATCAATGGCCATGCTGCATCCCAGCCAGCACGACTACCTGAACTAAAGCCGGCCAAGAGCATCAAACCCAAGCCTCCACCTGGTAAGGGACTAAAGTGGCCAGCTGGAATTGTCAATGGCAACGCGGAGCCTAGCATCAAAAGCGAGCCCTCTCCTCCCCCTCCACCTCCTCCACCAAAATACCCCATCGAAGACTTGCAGCTCGACCCCAGCACCGAGCTTCAACGGCCGGCAGTTAAATTTATGTGCAGCGATGCACCATCAAACGAAGGCAACGATGATCCGCTAAGGGAATACGTGGAAATGAAGTCTGTTGGCCCTCTGCTGGAGACTTGGGACACTCTCAATGTGTACTGCGAAATCTTCAAGCTTGACTCTTTTACCTTTGATGACTTTGTCGAGGCCATGTCTGTCGCTTCTGAACGCACCGCTGTACAACTGTTTCACGAAATCCACTGTTCAGTACTCAAGATTTTGGTAGACTCTGAGCAAGATGGCGGTAAAGTTCGCATTCCATTGCCCGAAATCGAAGAGGACGACAGCGATGAGGAGGATGGCGAAGACGAAGAAAACGGCCAGGAAGAAGAGGAGGAAGAGGAGGAGGAAGAGCTCGAAGAGAAGCCTGTCAAACGAGCTACGCGCAGCAGTCTAGCCAAGCAGGAAGCCGAGCGGATAGCTGCCGAAGCTGCGGCTGCCGAGGAAGAAACTCTCAAGGCCGAAATCGAATCCAAAACCCGCGCTGAGGAAATGATGAAGGAATTCGACTGGGTGGAGCATATTCGGAAACGAGATTTTACCAATGGCGGCTGGGAGCGTATCGTTGTCGGCCTGTTACATCAGTTGTCAAAGGGCGAGAAGAACCAGCAGCTATATCAGGACTTGCTCTTGCAGATTATTCCTGCCGATACAGACCCTACGCAAGATGCTGCGCGCCAAAAGTATGCCGAGCTCGATGTCAATACGAGAGTACAGATCTTGCAGATTCTCTGCATGTTGACCATGGAGACCAAGGCTGTGCGCGGCTACATGGAAGACTGCAACGATACCATGACCAAGTATCGCAAGGACAGGGTCGAGTTGCAGCGCCAGCGCAAGCAAGCAACGGAGGAGCTCCGCCAACTCAACGAACAGCGCAAGACTCTACTTCCCGAGAACACGCCCGCAGAGGAACAGGACAAGGAGAATGGAGATCAGAGCATGAACGGGGCTGACGACACCATAACCGAAAAAGAAGGCGACGACGAAGCTGAGCCCAGTCACGACAACAAGTCGCAGAAGAAGCGCCAAGGTCGTCAGGTCGTTGACAAGCGCAAGAAGCGGGAGGAGGAGGAGGCAGCGCGCAAGGCCAAAGAAAAGGTACAGAAAGAAGCCGCCAAGGCGTCGCACCAGTCGAAGCAGTTTACCAAGCTGCTCAAGGAAATTCGAAAGAAGGAAGATTTTATCAAGGAATGCGAGGGAGAAGTGGCAACGATTGAGAATGATCTCCGCGAGGCAGACTGCCCACGCACACGTGTTCTGGGCAGGGATCGTTTCTGGAATCGATATTACTGGTTTGAGCGCAATGGCATGCCCTACGGTGGGCTGCCAACTAGCTCAACTGCTGAAGCCGGCTACGCGAATGGACGCTTGTGGATTCAGGGGCCTGACGAGTTGGAGCGCGAAGGCTACATCGACGTACCGCCGGACCTCGAAAACGAGTACAAAGCCAAATTCAACATGACAATTCGAGAGCGCAAGAACAAGGAGGAAGGCGGTACCAGCCTGGAGAGCGCTCACCAATGGGGCTACATTGCCGATGCGAAGAGCTTGGATCAGCTGATCTACTGGCTAGATCCGCGAGGGTTTAACGAGCTGCGACTGCGAAAGGAGCTGGTCACGTTCAGAGACAAGATTGCGGAGCACATGGAAAAGCGCCAGCAGTACCTGACCAAAGTCGCGGAGGAAGAGGCAGGCAGAGAAGAGTCGGCGCCGACGAAGCGCAGCAGCTCGCGGATCCGAGACAAGACACCGGAGCCGCGCAGCTATCGATGCCTGCGGTGGAAGAATACCATGGTGTTGGAGGAGCTTGGTCATTTGCACGCGGATCCGCCACCGCCGCCTCGTCTGCGCAAGCAAACCAAGAAGAGGGAGGCGATGGAGGCGCCACCCGTGCCGCCGCCGAGAGCCGCCAAGAGGAGCCGACGCTGACAGGTAGCAATGTGTGTATCCTTGTTGGATTCTGCGTGCACTTTTGTTTTTGTTGTGTGGATTTTGTAGAGACTGGTTCGCATGATTGAATTTGCAGGTGTTTTCGGCGGGTGATAGAAGCGGTCCTTGGTTGACAGGTTAAAAGTTGGCGTCCGGAGGTGATGCCAGTGCGGCCTGTTTTGTTTCTTGCTGAAAATGAAAATAGAAATCATGTATTATACGTCATTCTGAATACCACAGAGTAGTTTTAGGATATCCAATAGACGGCTCGCATGCAAGGCGTTGATTTTATGATGATGTCCGGTCCCGTGTCGGGCTGTTTTGTATTTCTAAAGAAGCGGACCATTATTGCCGAAAAGAAGGATATCTTCTGATGTATTTATGGGTTTAAACGCGTAGCGAATGAGGGATGTGCGCGTGGCTGGTCGGTGGTATGAAGCCCAGACGTCTTTCCTATCAATATTTTCTGGCCCAGGGTCCCTGGTCAATCACATACCTCCAGTTCAGTCATGTGAAGATGGTAAGCGTCGGACTCTTGTGCACAGCACTAGTGTTTGCTCATCTCTACAAAAAAAAAAGCCATTGGGCTTTTTTCCAGCACCAGGCTGGGCTGTTATTGAGCCTACATGGGAAATAAGCCAGGCAATTGAGGGCGCTGACATTTGTCTGTCTGCTGTGCCCGGGCAACGACAAGGCGGGGGCGCCAAAAGGCCTGTCATGGACCCTTCAAAAGGCTCGGCAGATGTCAAGTCATCAACTCATCATCAACATTCACTGCCCCCTGCAGCCGTCGTCCATCGGCGGCGTCCGTATGTACGAATAGAATCGGAGCTATGTAACACCGCCAAGCTGTGGGAAGCGGCGGTGGGCGGCTAAGCTGTGCTGGCGACCAAAGTAGTTACCTAGCTACCTAATTACCAGTAAGTATATGTAGTTATATATCTTAACGAGCCTGCCAGTACCTCTAAAAAAAATACACTCGGGGCCAAAAAAAAGAAAAAAAGAAATCGACAGAGCAGGAACCGTTCAAGTCAGACTCCATAACCACTCGGACACTCCGCCGGTACGACGGAGACAGGGTTCGAACCTGCGCGGCCAAAGCCATCTGATGTCAAGTATTCCTTAACCACTGGGGCACTCTGCCTGAGCAAAAAGCTCACTAAGAATGATTAAGAAGCTCAACTAGGTAGTTTCTGCCGAGGCTTTGCTCGGCCATTATCTTGATCACTCGACTGCGCAACCGACCGACGGCTTGCTTCCCCAGGGGTAGCGCCTTTTTTTTTTTAAAACCATTCATATTCTCACAAGTTTTCTTTAAAGTCTCAATCCCAAGACACACAAATATTTTGAATAACAATAAGAATAAGAAGCAAATTTTGCTTTCGCGAGGGATATTACAGTCTTGGGTTCCTCCGTATCTTGGCCCGAATAACGCCGCTGCCTACCCCATCCATCGCACCACACAGTCCAACCGATCAGGTTTCCCTCCTTTACACACAACAACATCAACAACAACACACGCACGCACGCACGCACAAAGCAGCCATGTCCGAATCAGCCAGCGAGACGCTCGCGCCCGTCGAGCCCCTCGCCGTCCTGCCCTCGAGCTCGCCCAGCGAAAAAGCCGCCGTCACCACTACCCCCCCCTCCGATGCCGCATCCACATCTCGGCCTCGGCGCGCCGACGGCGCATCCTCCTCCTCCTCCTCCCCCTCGGCGCTCACCCGCGCCGACGCCTTTATCGCGCACCTCCAGCGCTGCATGCAGACGCGCGCGGGCGCCGACACGGTCCTCATGTTTGCGTGCTACGCGACGCGCCTCGCCGGCAACGTGCTCGACATTGGCGGCCGCGCCGCGCTGCGGTCCTCGGCGCGGCAGCTCGTCACGGCGCTGTTTTCGCTGCCGCCGTCGACGTCGGTCGTGCTCAAGCCGGCGACTATGCCGAGGTCCATCGCCTTTGTGCTGGATCTCGCGGCTCGGCTGCAGGCGTACTCGGGCATGGTGTCGGAGATGCGGACCATGGGCCGCCTCTGGGGCCTGCTGGGGCTGTACTCGGCCGTCAAGGGGCTCATCGCAGCACGTAGCAAGCAGCAGAAGCAGACGGATTCGCTGAGCGACGAGTCGGCGGAGAAGACTTTTGCAGCGCTGGTGGCGTGGGCGCAGACGCTGTGTCTGGTCGTGTTCCAGGTCTGCGAGAACGCGGCGTACCTCGGCAGCAAGAAGATTCTGCCCATCAAGCCGCTGAGCCAGGGCCGTCTTGCGATTCTGAGCGTGCGCTTCTGGGGCGCGTACGTTGCCATGGAGGTGGTCAAGCACTTGACCGAGCGCGCGCGGCGGTTGTCGGCGTCTGGCGGCGTAAAGACGACGGCGGCGGAGGAGAAGAGGTGGCAGGAGGACTGGCGCACGGCGTTTTATAGAAATGCGGCGTGGGCGCCGCTCACGATGCACTGGGGCACGCCGGGCGGCTTGCTGCCGGACGTGCTGGTCGCGCTGTTTGCGCTGTACCCGGCGACGGGCGGCATGAGGGATCTATGGCGCCGCACGGCGTAGATGGATGAGGAAGGGAGGGAATGAGGGAGGGGGGGGGGGGGGAAGAGATGGAGGGGGGAAAGTGATGGCGTATATATAGATGCAAGATGTGGTTACGTGCAGGACGAAGGCGGGGACGAGCCGGGAATGGAATGATTTCATGGCATTATAAAAGCATTGTTTGGTTTCACGGCGAACCTCGACCATGAGCCTTTTTTTTTTTTCTTTGTTCTTTCTTTTTTATTTAGCTAGGTAGAAGAGGGCCCATGAACCCTTACGTCTGATGTATGTATTCTAGTTACTCATATAGAACTCAAAATTGAAACTCATCCTAAGCAGCATCTCTTGCGAATGCACGTACTCCAGCCCACCACCTACCTACCTCTCACCAGCGCATCCTCATCACCTCCTCCTTTGTCCAGTACCTCGCCATATTCCGCCCTCCCAGCGCCCTCACCTCATCGTCCATATGCGCCCACAGCACGCCGCCCCACGCCTCCATGCTCTCCCGCAGCGCGCCCGCCGTCAGCGCCTCGTCCCCGCGCCGCACGCCCTCGAGGTACGCCCGCAGCCCGTCGAGCCCCGCATGGATGGTCCTGTGCTGCGCCACGAGCTCGCCGCCGCGACGGGGGTCGAATTCCGGCATGCGCCGCGCGAGCTCCGGGAAGACGTGGCGCTCCTCAATGTCGTGGTGCATCGTCAGGTGGTCCGCAAAGTCGAGGCCGGCGCGCGCGAGCTGCTTCGGGGTGAGGCCCTGCGGGCGCTGGCCGGTCGTGGCGTAGGCCCAGAGGAGGTTCCAGGTGCGGCGAAAGTTTTCGTGCTGGTGGTGGCGGTGGTGGTGAGAGGTTGTAAGGGAGGGAGGGAGGGAGGGAGGAGGGTAAATGGGTGGCAAGGTGGGCGGCGGGAAAGGGATGGTGGTCAACGTACAAAGACATCCATGTTGACGGCTAGTCGATTGTATATCTTAAAGTCGTGGTCTGACAACTTGGGCGCCGGCTTGGGCTCCTCGGTCTTGGTGACAGAGTCTGTAGTGCTGGCTGATTGGGGCTGAGCTGATGCCATTATTGCTTGCTGTGAATGCAGTAGTTTCGTATGATGCAGATCCGACTTGTGGTGATGGGCGGCAGCAGATGCCGCCATGTTTAAAGGGTACAGGTGGCGGTGGGCGCGCCGAGCGATTAGTGATGCGAGTCCGTGAAAGCGAGAGACTAACATGCCAACATCTCCGAAATGCAAGGGCAAAGAATGTTGACTTAGATCGGACGGAGTCTGTTTCATTGCCGATTTAAGACATTTCGGAGTCCGACCAATGTGGTGGCTGTATTGCTAAGCAAGTAGCGTGGCCTCCGCGCTTGATTATACATTCTTAATAATCCAGATTGTGTGAGTTTGACAAGTTCCCGAGATGCCATCTACGCTAGTTTCCTTTCGCTGCTAATTATAGTAAGAAGAATAAATTGTGATAATTCGAGGCCCGGTTGTATACGTTGCAATGATAAAGAGATGACAAGCAGGAGTGAATAGAGGTTGTCACACAGAATTGCAAAATTCGAGTTGAAACGGCCAAGTCCATCCAACTTGAAGCAGACAAGTTCAATCAGGGCGCAGGCTTGAAAGAATCTGAAGGGTCAAAATGCGTCAGCAGAAGTTCCACCGGCTAGAAAGGGAATGTATACATAATGTGCTCATGATGCAGTCATGGTTTGCGCAAGAAACGTATTTGACAATCGTCTATTTGCAAATAGTAATATACAAGTCCTGGACAGAGTAGTACACATGCCCAGCCCATCCGCGTTCTCGGCCGACGAGCCTGGCACCCAAACAGCTTTGATATCCAGCAATGCTCTCATATCCACAATACACAGAAGCGCTCTACTGCTTCGACTCGACCTCTGATACGCCAGCCCTCTCCAGCGCCTCGGCCTTGCTCTTGGCCATGACCTCGCCAATCTTGGCCAGCATGTCCTCGGACAGCTCCGGCTCGCCGGCAGCATCCCGGATCGCGCGCTGCATCTCGTTGAACTCTTCCAGCGGCGTCTGCATGAGGCGCGTCGCGTCGCCCTTGGACGCCTCGTTGTTCGCGTCCTCGGCCTCCTTCTGAGCAATGTACCAGTTCTCGTGCCGGGTGCGGAACTTGGAGTACTTGTTGCGCAGCTCGTCAATGACACCGTCGGGCATGGGCGGCGTGGCGAGGCTGTAGTAAAAAGTGCGCTCCTCAACCTGGTCGCGGGCCGTGTCGCTGGGCGTCAGCGCAAACTCGGGCGCTGGCGTCTCGGGCCAGGGAATGATGCGGTTGAGGCTGGGCACGATGCGGTCCCATTTGTTGCCGTAGCGCCAGCGCTCCATCGTCATGTTGGGCGATTCCATTCGGGGTGGGACGGCGCGGAGCTGGCGGATGATGGTGTCTTTGGTGACGCCCGTGACGGGGTCGGGCAGAGGGTATACGAGTCGTACCGAGTCGATGGAAAGGGGCATGGGCTGTGAGCGGGGTGGTTGGCCGAGCATGCTCTCGACCATGGCCTGGGGGGGTCTTTTGTTAGCACAGCTGGGGAGGTTTGTTTATCAATTGGCGGGAACGTACTCGGTTGTGGATTTCTAGGGTGAGGGAGCCAGTCTCAGGCTGAATCGTCTTGATGGTATCAATCTTGCCCTTGTCGTGGCCTTCAAGAATGACGACCCTGTCGCCCGGGACCAGATTCAGCATATGAGCACCGCCAGCCCAAGCGCAGCGTTGTTCGGCGAGCTTCTGCCGGAACTTGATCTGGCCATAGTTGCTCCAGTCTTGGCGGATGGCTGTCGTGACGACGCCGTACTTGTTGAAGCCCAGATCGCGCTTCGGAGCCAAGGGGCCGAGCTCCCAGTCCTCCTTCATGGCCTGTTTGGCATCCTTGATGTTGTTTATGATTTCCCGATTGGCCTCGGTTACCGCCTTGTCGGCACGATAGTACGCTTGAATCTTTTGCTTCCTCGCCATTCGTTGGGTTCTGCGACTGGCCAAGCGCTGGGCCTGCGCCACACGTCGGGCAATCTTGTCCATGGCTGGCTCTGTGACGAAGGTATCCGATGAGTTGTTTGATGTGTGTGGGAGTCAATTGGGCACTCGGTATTGACTGTGGCTTGGTGGCAGACCTGGTGCCGGATCGAGGACGCCGATGATGATTGAGCCAGGGTCGCGTGCAGTGGATGCGAAAAGGAATTTCGGGAGCGAAGCTGCAAAGTCCCAAAAGGGTAAGGCGGTAGAGGTGGCTGTACAAAGTATGGCAGCCACGCAGCCTACCCTGCACATCCTGTTTACGCGACGGGATTTTCAGAGACCCAACCGATTTTTTTTTTTTTTTTTTTTTCAACCTTTTTGTCTATTTGGTCTAGGGAGGGTTGATGCGAGGAACTTATATCGTATGGAATCTCTGTGTTGGGTATTGGATTTCGTTGTTGTGTGGGAAAGGTTGCGTGCGGGTGATTTGGTGTTAGCTAACGTAGCTATGCAACAACAGCACGCCGGCTTGCACGCGCTGCTGCAGCTGGTGCAGATCATGACCAGTAATAGGGCAGAAGTGGTGCATTATCAACTTGTCAATTCGGTGCAGTCAACTTGGCACTTTGGAGCCGGCTGGGCACCAGACGCAGTTCTTGGCAGTGTTGCATGCCGCCGTGCCCATGGACACTTGAAGACTCAGAAGAGGCCAAAACGAGACACGGCACAAGCTTTGCTTCGATGTCTGATAATTCGAAAAAATTTCAATTATGTATAGGATGCAAGGATTATAACGAGCAAAGTAACAAAGGTTCATCCCGGTGAGGGGTTCTTTCATGTACCGTAGCACTGCGACTTGCCGTCTTCCGTGTGGGGTACTGCATCTACTTGTAATACTTGGTAACTAAGGAGAGGAACAACACCTGCGGCCGAGAATAGCCTCTTTGCCTGGTATATTACCCCAGCTTATCGGTCCAGCAAGCAGGCTGCCGTTGCTTTCCGACACGGGTACTCACCACTGAACACTTGTGCATGTACATTTGCCACGCTATGCAGCCGCGTCGGACTGTCGACCATACGATGCCGGCTCATGCCTGATACGTCTCCGGCTAGTCATTGACTTGCCAGGTGCCAGCCACCAAAGCACAGCATCATTGGGTTCTCATAAATGAAAGAAGAAGAAAAAAAAAAATTCTCTGCCGTGCTGCAGGTGCTATAATATAAAAATAGTGTGCGCTCATTCAACCGCAGATCCCAAGTCATCGTTTGCCACCACCACCAAGCCCCTCCATCACCAGCTTGTCGTCCAAGCATCGCCAATCTCAAAATCCTCTCTCCCCCAAACTCACTCTCTACAACTCGCATATGCACCGAATGAGCCATTTTCAAAGTATCATAACCATTGAGTGTTTAGTATTTGCCGGGCACTACATTTTCAGGAGCCAGAGGCAGCCACCGGGCACCACACCCTCCTCTCCGCCAAGAAGCAGACTATTCAAGCAGACCCTGGACGCCAAAACTGCAACGCGAGCCGTCAGCGCGTTCCGTTATCAACGACGCAGAATTGGTAGGTTATAGGTACTCCGACATCCGCCCTTTGCTCCGAGCAAAAAAGTGGCGGGGGAATCGGAATGCAACAATCCTGCTTTGGAGACTTGAGTTGTAACTAGTAATGTAGTCAGCTCTCTTTGCGTACTTGCAAACGCAGACGAGGGGGAGATGAAGTCAAAAGACAAGTCGATTCTGGGGGAGAAGACAGCCCTCGGAGTCCGGAGCGATCGTGCAGGGGGTGGCTAGCGATTTACGGTTTTTATTAGCCAGAAATGCTCCAGCGTGCAAGAGGACCAGCGGCATCAACAACATCAGCTGGTAAAACTCCCCAGCAGCAACCCCGACATTAAAACGATAAAAATTGCTTCTGCTTTGTAAAACAACGCCCGACTGATTAGTTTCATGTAATCGTGATGCATTTGTAAAACTCGCCGGAATAAATTACCCCCAAGACCAGACCCGGCTATCGGGCCACCGACCACCGGCCTTTATTATCAGCCAAGTCTAGGACATCACGAGAGATGGTGTCATTCCGAGCGCGAGCACGCCAACGCTCCGCCCAAGCACAACAAGTTGAAACTTCCTTTTTTGCGCTCTGCCCTCCAAAACCAGCGCAGGCGCCCTCTCTTAAACAAGGTATCTTGGCCATATCCCACTCATACAAATTGTACTTTTGTTTTGCCTGTTGTGCCATTGGAGCGTGGATCCTAGCGGCCAACAATCCTGGACGCCAAAAAGTTGCAAAGCTTACATGTATTAGAGGAGAAGCAGAGTGGGCATGCCACCTCCTTTTATGTGATTGTTGGATTCCGAGGCCGGACTGAGGATAATTGAAACAGCATGGACTGCGCATAGTGACGTAATGCCGATCTGATGCGGGCTTGCTCGTGGGAGGTATATATACAACCAGATCGCTTCCCACCCCCACGACCCCCGACCATCTGTAGATGCCCTCACTAATCACAATCTCCTTTTCTTCTTTCTTGATATAATACCGCCACAGAAACAACATACTATTTTGATTTCCCTCTTCACATCCCACTAATAATAGAAAAAAATGGCCGCCACGCTCGACGTCGCTCCCGGCCTCCGCGGCCTCCCTCGCGGCCTGCCCTACCACCAGCCCATCGACCGCAAGGCCTTTCCCGACGGCCTGCGCACCAGCGGCCAGCACCCGCCCATAGAGAGCCAGATCCGCCCCTTTGAGGCCTTTCCCACCGAAATCACCGGCCCGACCGTCTGGGAGGGCCGCGAGATGGCCACCCGCCAGGACGAGTGGGCTCACCACTGGACCGAGAGCGAGCTCAACGAGCTTCTCCAAGCCGTCAACGCCTTTACCATTTCCAGCATCCCCCTCATCAACATCAACAAGGTATGTTTTCTTGCCCTTTTACATAAATCTCGCCACAGCATATGCTGACGTGCAACGCAACACCAGCACAACTTTCACATTCCCAACGTGACGCGGACGCTGCAGGCCGTCCGCCACGACATCCTCAACGGCCGCGGCTTCGTCCTCTTCCGCGGCCTGCCAGTCCAAGAATGGGGCCGCCAAAAGGCCGCCGTTGCCATGATGGGCATCTCGGCGCACCTCGGCTACCTGCTGTCCCAGAACAAGCTCGGCCAGGTCCTCGGCCACGTCACCAACCTCGACGCCGACTACAAGAACTCGCTCGACAAGGTCAAGATTGCCGCGACCAATGCCGCGTACGCCTTTTCCCCCATCCTTCCAAAAAGGACATCCGAAAAAAACAAGGCTAACGTACTTTGTAATAGTCAGCTCTTCCACACAGACGAGGCCGACATTGTCGGTCTCTTATTCTGCGCCCCGGGCGAGACGGGCGGCTTGTCGGGCTGCGCGTCGGCGCACACCGTCTGGAACGCCCTCATCAAGGAGCGTCCCGACGTGGCCAGGCTGCTGGCCTCGCCCATCTGGTACTTTGATCGCAAAGGTGAAATCACAGCCGGCCAGGAGCCGTGGATCAAGGTCCCCGTCTTTTACCTCGAGCCCGGTGGCCAAGAGCGCATCTATGTCAAGTACGCTTCCCTTTCTTTGTGTTTCCTTCCGCTCCCTCAACGTTACCTCATACACCCGACACTAACTCTTCTTTGCCAGATGGGACCCTTACTTTGTCAAGTCCCTCACTCGCTACAGCGACGCTGGCCTCATTCCCGCCCTCTCCCCCGTGCAGATCGAGGCCATGGACGTCCTCGAGGCGACGTGCGCGCGCCACGGCTTCGAGTACGCCTGCGACGTCGGCGACATGCAGTTCGTCTCGTGCTGCCAGACCTTCCACTCCCGCACCGCCTTTGTCGACGCCCTGCCGCCCAAGCCGCCACGCCACCTGCTGCGCACCTGGGTCGGCACCCCCGAGCACGAGGGCGGCTGGTGCCTGCCGTTCCACGACAGCTTCCACCCCAAGCGCGGCGGCATCCAAGTCGACAGCACCCCGCCCACGGCCAACGCGCTCGTCGCCTCGGGCGGCACCGACTGAGCCCTTGGTCGGAAAGTGGGAAGAGACGCGAGAAGCGTTCCCTTGCGACTACGAATTGACGACAAAAAAAAAAAAAAAACAAAAAAAAAAAACTGATCGCTTTAGCCGGGTTCTTGGCCCAACTCACCCATTCATATCTGCCCAAGATTGGCATGACTCTGACTTAGCCTTTGATTATAATTTAAATTCGCAATGCACACAAGCTGTGTAGTTTGTGAATCAAACGCAATATAATGACGAACCCTCATCATGGCCGCATTCTGTGACTGTAAATATGTTGATCTATTAAAATGCTATGCCAGAAAAACTTTTATAAACTAACAAGAAGAGAAATGAAAATCAATCTCACTATGAACCGTATTCACTGCTTTGCCGCAGCTTCTCGCTCCGCTTGCTTCTTCTTCTGCTCCTCTTCGAGAATCTCGCGCTCGCGGGCCGCCGCCTCACCCGCTGCCTTGACGCCCTTAGCCCGCTGGCGCGCCTCGTACATTTCGCGGCTCTTCATGATGCGTTCGACGATTTGGCCGGCGTTGACGTCGGCAAACTCGTGCGCCCCAACTTGGCGGTAGATGCCGAGCGCCTTGGGCGCCGTGTAGGGGTCGTAGGTGAGCGGCATAAACTTGGTCGGGCCGTGGTAGACGGCGCTGGGCGTACCCCAGGGCAGATTGGTGAGGTAGGGCTCTGTGGGAGTAAAAGGGGCGCCGAAAACGACGGCGTTAATGTACTGGGATTGTTAGCATGCCCAAGTAAAGCTGCGGAAGAGGAGGTGGGTAGCCTACTTTGCATTGCAAAACGCATAGCCCGCGCTCGTAGATATTCATGATGGGATAATTGACGCCCTTCCAAGAGTTGATGACATTATCGTCATGGACGCCGACCACGACATACGCTGGTCCGTAGTCTTTGCCAGTGGTTTGCTTGCGCTTGGTGGCAGCCGCTTCGGTGAACCAGTCCGTCTCCTTGGCGAGTTTGTCCTCTTCTAGTAGAACGTTGCGCAGAAATTCGATATGACCGCTCGAAAACAAATCGTAACCACCGTCGACATAGACAATGCGCTGGCCAGGTTGAGGACCAGGCCCCTCGAGAAATCGGTTAAACTGTCCCTTTTCGCGGGCCGTCTCCTCGGATTTGGCCTCGAGCGAGGCTCGCCAGAACCAAATCTCGACGCCGGGCGCTTTAGCCGTCTCGTCAGTCGCATACAGCGCCAGTCTTTCATTCATGGCCTTGGCGGCAGCCATGCGCTCCTCATCTGTGCCGCTGCCCTCGGTGCCGGCCAGGACATTCTCGAGGGACTTGATAAAGTGGGTGCGGGTGCAGAGCAGCATGCGGCCGACGAGATCGGTGGTGGAGATGCCCGGGGAGCGCTTGACGACCTTGAAGCGCCCAGCCTCCTTGACAAAGCGGTAACAGTCGTTACCGTCGCTGTCTGAGGTGATGTCGTCGCCGTGGACGACGTACTTGCAGCCAAAGTGGGAGATGTAGGGCAGCTCAGTGACGTAGGGAGCGTGGCCGACGGAGCGGGTGACCCAGCGGCAGGCGTCGGTGGCGGCGAGGCGCTCGCGGAGGTTCATGACGGTCGGGCCCTTGTTGGCCATGATGTCCTCGTCGGAGTGGACGCCGCAGTAGAGCTCGTGGCCGAGCTGGCGGGCCTGGACCATGGCGCCGGCGTGGCCTGGGCGGAGGGTGCGGGTGCGGTTAGCGATGCGGCCGTCACGGTGGCATGCTGTGAGCCGAGATGAGATGTGTACGGGGAGTACGTACCGTGGTGGAAGAAATCAAAGCAGCCATCGACCCAGATTCGGCCGTCGAGGAGCTCAGGCGCAGGCTCTCCAGGAGGTGGGATGGTATTTGGCGCACTCATGGTGGGATAGGGTGTGGAGGGGTAGCTAGGAAGCTCCCAGGTAAAATTCGATGGTCCGGCGATCGAGGGTTGTCCGCCAAGTCAATTCGATGAATTAGAGTTATCTGCAACCTCACACAATGGCAAATACGAAGAGGCGATGAAATACAGACATGTAGCTTCTGAAGTGGTCATGTCAAGGGCTGCCTGCGACTCGATGACCTCGACTCCCTGAGGGACAACCCGCGGTCGAAATTAACCCCACTCTGGCCTCATCTGCTAGGGTCCTGAATGCCTGTAATGATAGCGGTTGAAGCTACGTCATAGGGGGGTTACGGCGGTTTAAGGTTAGTACCTAGCGGTGGTTACAGCGCACTTGGAATGTGCCCGCCCTGTAAACTAGCGGGGTCTGGCTCAATCACAATCACGCTGTTGGTTATCATTGCTATGCACATGACAGGGTATACAATATTAGTGGAAAAAAGTGACTGTTATTGATGGACCAGAACCTCACAAGCGTAACGCCTTGTTCGCCCCTGACATGCCTTGAGCAGGGGCTACAGGGGACGAACAGTTAGTTATAGCCCGGCAATCTAAAGAGGTGGAGGACATCTAAATAATTACCTAGTAGCAAAGTAGTAGCAAAGTAGATCGTTGCACGTGGAGGAAGGTTCAGAAAGAATTAACTTTTCCTCATCTGCAATAAAATCCTGCATAATTATTCTTCTTACGCTGAACAATAATTGTCCTCTATCGTCTCCGAAATGTCCCACCAATCCCAACACACTTACAGCACACGTTCAACGGCACTGTGGTGGATTAACAGCGACTAACGACGCCACTAATACCCGCGCAGACAGTAACTCATCGTAATAACTAACTAGTCAACTCAATCAGTATCAAATTCAGCACCATGCTGGGTCTTCCTCGATTCCTTTTACTTCTTTTGCCATGCGGCTACTTATACCCCCTTGCCGCGCTCGCCAGCAGCCCCGATCAACTCGTTCCCAGCGACGACGCGACTGGCGAGATGAAGATTGCCCACCTCCACACCCTGCTCGCCTTGACCCCGGCTGCTGTCGCCAAATGGCCCGAGGCCGAGGGCAAGACCATCAAATACTCTTCTGTCCCTGGCTATTTCCTTCAGGATGACCCTAACACTGACCCGTCCAAGTTTGACTATGTGAGCTGCGGATGCGCTGTCCTGGGTCATATCTGTGCCATGTAAGACTGACATGAGACAGGCGGAGCATAACCTCGGTCTCATTGAGAGGTCGTATCCTACCGACAAGAGCTACGACAGCGATGGCTCCAAGACGCAGTGGCAGCGCTTTGCTCGCTGGGTCACCCATCTTAACAACAACTGCCACAAGGACAGCGGCGTGAGATTCAAAGTCCTCGTCATGGGCCGCCACGGCCAGGGCTACCACAACGCCGCCGAGAGCTACTACGGGACTCCCGCCTGGAACGTACGGACTTCCTTCCTCTCAATCCCCTCCTTCTTTCAAACACTGACAATCTACAGTGCTACTGGGCCGAGCTCGACGGCAACGGCACCTCCACCTGGGCCGACCCCAAGCTCACTCCGCAAGGCCTCGCCGAAGCCTCCAAGGCCAGCGCCTTTTACGAGACGCGCTTCCAGGAGCACGGCATGCCCTTCTTTGAATCGTACTACAGCTCGCCCCTCACCCGCTGCGTCCAGACCGCCCAGGGCACCTTTGCCGGCCTCGCCCTGCCCGCCGCGCACCCCTTTGCGCCCGTCATCAAGGAGCTGTTTCGCGAGTCCATTTCCATTCACACCTGCGACCACCGCTCGAACAAGACGTACATTCGCAGCATCGCCCCGCAGTTTACCTTTGAAGCCGGCTTCACTGAACAGGATGAGCTGTGGCGCGGCAAACAGGGCGAGGGCGAGACGAGTGACGGCCAAAAGGCCCGCAACAAGGTGGTGCTCGACGACGTCTTTACCAACGATGCCAATACCTGGATCAGTGTCACTAGTCACTCGGGTGAGATTGCTAGCCTGCTGAGCGTACTGAATCATAGAAAGTTTGGGCTGCAGACCGGCCAGATCATTCCGGTCCTCGTCAAGGCTGAGATAGTAGATCGTCCCACGACTACGTCGAGCATTGTATCCTTTACTTCAGAAGCGACATGCAATGCGCCACCTATTACGAGCATTTCTGGCCAAGGCTGCGTCTGTACCGCGTCGGCCACTCTCGCATCACAGTAGGGTGAGAAGCACATGCGTGCGTACATAGCCAATCCATTAGCCAATAACTCTTCATTGGTCGTCAAGGTTGTACAAATACTCCAAGAACGTATTAGGGTGTGTTGCTACACGATACTCAAGTAACTCTGCCAGAAAACGTCCTGTATGGACCCATCTATCGGGGGAAGACCGCATCATGCTGACTTCTGGACAAGTTAGACCTCTTCAAAGCGGCCTGCCTCCACCAACAGCCAGCAGTTTACACCACCTTGAGGCTTACAAACCTGCATTTTTCAGTATCTTGATCCGCGCTGTTGCATCCGGCGGGTGGCCCAGTCCTTCCTCCAACAGCTCGAGCAAGTTTGGGTGTTCCGCCCCAGGCTCTAAGATGGTGCGGCGATATCGCTCCTAGGCGTCGACATTCCTGGGGTCTCTGCGAATAGGGTTTGGAATAAGTTACGCAAGTAACGTTCGAGCAAGGATCTCCGCCATCCAGGCAGCAACGAACCCTTCGGATCAGCAAGGCTGTGAGGCTACCACCCAATTTTCGCTTCGAGACCCGCCAACCACCATTACTTGGTCTGACTAGCTCTGTTGTGATTCATCATATCCATCTCAGTTCTCTTGCGAGGCATCTATCAGTTTTCTTTTATCCAAATGAGGCGATATGCCTGCCCTGTGGCCGTGTAGTATAGAGAATTGCCAACTTCCAGTCGTCCAAAGAGCCGGAGATTGTTTGCTCTGCGACAAGCACCTTTGCTGAGTGCATTTGCAAGGCCGGTGGCATAAATGCCCCAGACCAGAGGTAACTACTTTGTATCCCCTCAGCCCTAATCGAAGGAAACGCATTTGAGAATAATACCAGATAAATTGGAATGACTATAGTGCTCAATATGCTGCTGCGGAAGCTCGACGCCTAGGCGAATTGTGCCAGAAGATTGACGGTGCAAAGCTGTGTGCGCGTGCGTCACAAGTGCGCAGTGGCGATTACGTGCCATGCACAATCGACTTGTCGCCGGAGAACATTTCGGCTATGATGGGCGGTCAGAACTGTCATGCCGAGATTATGTTCGAAAATGGTGTGGTATGGCTTGCACGATTAGGCTATTCAGTCCAATATCACCTCCGCTTGAGGTCCGCGACTATGTGCTGCGGAGCGAGGCCGCAACCATGAAGTTTCTAGAGTGTCACACTCGTGTTCCTTCGCCTCGAATCTTCAACTGGGCATGCGAGTCCGATCCAGAAAATACGATCGGCGTGGGCTAGATCTTGATGGAGAAGCTACATGGCACTCTTCTGGACTGGCAAGCCGCGTCAACCACACAGAGGGAGAAGGTAGTGGAACAACTTGCAGATATCATGCTCGAGATTGAGAAGCATCCCTTTGATCAGCTTGGATCGCTCATGACCACGGCGGTACCAATGAGAGATGATGCCATGTCGGGGCTAGCTGCTGTAGAGTCCCCAATACGGGTTCATGGGCTTGCACAACACTCTACGTTTCGTGAGAGAGGCCACGACGAACTCGCTCGCTGCGTATTGAATTCGCTGCGTATTGAATGGGCGCAAGGTCCAGAGATTGCTGTTCGCACTTGGCCCAGGTGGGGTGATATCACACGAGAATAGGAAAACTTTTTGCTAGCCTTTTCATGGGACTTGAATGGGCATTCGCTTGCTGTCATGATATCGGCAAAGGGAGTCGAGGGCATGAGGAAGAGGAGTGGGAGGATTGGAAGGCAAGCGCGCTTGAGACTTGGAAGAATGACGACTTGTTGCAGGCTGTGCTAAGCGGCGAGTTGTGCATAAAAAAATAGCGCCGAACTCAAGTATTTTCGCTACTTTTAGACGCCAAACCCGGCTCCTCTGGTTAATGGTGAGGAGCTAAGGAGTGGGAGCGCGAGATGTGGCTTCCAGCCGCGAGGTAGATAGTTGAACCAACTTATATGTGAGAGCTGGGAGGCTGCTGCGGCGATAATCGGAGCTGCTTTTTCCTTCAGCCGGCAAGCTACTACTATCATAGTCTATATCCATTGTTTTAATAGCTGCACTCTACATTCGTAGCAGCAGGGCGATAGCCTCACGCCTATCCTTTATAGCATACATCAACGGCGTCATACCGCCCCAATCCTTCGCTTCGATATCTGCACCCTCTATGAGTAGCAGGCGGACGATAGCCTCATGTCCACCCTCGATAGCATGAAATAGTGCTGTCTGACCCCCCGAATCCGTCCCGTTAATATCTGCACCTGCCTTGAGTAGCCGCCGTACAACGTTCTCTCTGCCAAGGGAGGCGGCAAACATTAATGGGCTGTACCCCCGAGGCCCTTGGGCTTCAACTTTGACGCCTTTTTCGAGTAGCAGCCGGACGACAGCCTCATGCCCATTCTCAATAGCACGCATTAGTGGCGTCCATTCATTAATATCCTTCGCTTCGATATCGGCACCTGCTTCAAGTAGCACCTGTATAGTGTTCCTTCTTCCACAGGAAGCGGCAAATACTAATGGGCTCTGCCCGCGTAGATCTGAAGCTTCAATGTTCGCACCTTTCTCGAGTAGCAACCGGACGGTAGCCTCATGCGTCGTCGTTATAGCATGCATCAACGGCGTCCTACCACCGCCATCCTTCGCTTCGATATCTGCACCTGCCTTAAGCAGCAACCGTATAGCATACTCGTTTCCACAGGAAACGGCAATAAACAATGAGCTCTGCCCGTAAATATCTGAAGCATCAACGTTCGCACCGTTCTCGAGCAGTAGCTGGATAATAGTCTCCCGCCCTCTCTTGGTAGCATGACTTAGTGCCGTCATACCAACCTCATCCTTGGCTTCGGTATCCACACCTTTCTCGAGTAGCAGCCGCATCATAGCCTCGTTCCCTTTCATAATAGTATGTATAAGCGGTGGTGTGCATTGTCCACTGAATTTCTGTATATCACAGCCATTTTGAAGTAGAAGTCGCGCAGCAGCGTCATGGCCGTGCTCGACCGCATGCCATAGTGGTGTCCGATTATGCTTATCCTCCGCCTTGATATCGCTACCCTTGTCAAGAAGTAACTTGACAACAACGTCATATCCTTTCGCAGCAGCCCATAAAAGCGGCGTTTGGTCATTCTTTACTTTGAAATTCGGCCCATAATCCAAACGGGTAAAAACGTCATCTTCTGCGAGGCTAGCCGACGTCTGTAGTAGTGCTTTTACGGCATCGTGATTGCCATTAGCCAAAGCAGCAAATAGTGGATAGCGATGCCGCCCTCCTTTTATATCAATTCCTGGGTCGAGGTGCAATGCTTCTTTGATGAGTTTTGCGAGATTTCTTTCCGCTAAAATGTGCAGAAGACTTGTTGTCGGCGTGTGGCGGCGAATTTTAAACGTCTCGAAAAGGTTGTCGAGAAGAGTCCAGGCTTCGAGGGAACAAGTATTTAAAAATTCATGCTGTGGAATGGAGCTGGCCGCAATATCGGCATGATAGAAAAGATGGCGTGTTGCATATTCGAGAAACGGAAGTTTGCCCGACACGGCGCTGCGTAGTTGTTTTGCTTTATCAGAAGATGCTGTTGGGATCTTTTCTGCAAAGGATAAACAATCTTCGGTCCTGAGCCCAACGCAGAAATTGAAATAGGCAAAACAGCATTGCTGTAGTTGTCCATGGCTTACACTTTCAAATTTTGCTGCGGCAAGATTAGGCCATAACTCGTGCAGGGCATTCTCGAGAAAGAACTCTCGTACCGACTCATGAATAAACTGAACTGTTTTGACTTTGGATCTCGTCGTCTCTGCGAGTCCTTTCGAGGAGCTTATGACAAATCTGACCATGTCCTCTGTAGTAATGTCGTTTCGGTCCCATTCGCTTAGTTCATCAGGACTGAGCGCGGACACAGCCGCGAAGTAGTACTCTTTAAGCTTCAATGGACGTTTCGCAAACAGAATCCACTGAATGCAAAGTTTCAAATCTCTAATATTATTCTGATCTCTTGCTAGAATTTCCTTGAACAGGTCGCTTAGCTTGGCTGGTAGGGCGGCAAGCCGTTTCTTGACGTCGAAGATCCGGCCACCTCGATATTCTGCTTTTAAAATGTCGACAACTAAAATAACCCACATGAAGATGCCTTTTGCCTTGGTTTGCATTCCTGTTTTGATTTCCTCCGCAGTCTTGCTTGTGCCGATTTTCAACTTGTTTTGTATGTATATGGTAATATCCTCTTCGTGGCCGCCTTGAGTCTCTAGTTTGATCTTCAGGCCGTACTGAATATCGATGTATGGGTAATAGCGGCTGGAGAAGCAGATATTGAGTCGCGAGCCATTTTGCTCTGCGTCTTCTCCGAGTGCTTCAAAGTACTCTACTAATTCTTCCACTTGGTCAGAAGAGCATTCGTCAAGAGCATCGACAAATATTGCCAACAGGATCTCGCCGAGCTTCGTCAGTGCGCTTCGTAGCAAATCTTGGAGCACAACGATCTGCCACACAGGGTTGTGGTGACTCAAAGTAGCTGTGTAAAAGTCGTCGAGGAACTTCTTGTGCTCTGGCGCGTCAAAAATTGAGAGCAGGTTCGGTAAAGTGGTTAGAAGCTGTGACAGGAGAGATCGATACATTCCGTGAGTAGATCGCTCTAAACTTTCGCCCCGCGCGTTGAAGAAGAATGATATGACTACCACATCTTTGCGAGTCATTGCTTCTTTATAGGCAAAATTCATGATAGTCGACTTGCCAGTACCAGGGCCTCCACGTATCCACAGAAATCCATGGTGTTTGACGGCTTGTTTAGGGTCTTGTGTCAAAGAATGCGGCTAGCACGAAGAAGGTGGAAAGATAGATAGTAAGATAATCGCTATAATATAGCGAAGAATAGTAATAGTTTCTAATTAATAACTTTATTAATTACTAGAGGAGAGAAGTCCTCCTCTAGTAGTTCTTCACTATATTCTTACTCTTTTATAGCTATATAT
>JARJPP010000220.1:0-48460 GCA_030782485.1 Beauveria brongniartii
TTAATTTTATACCTTAGAAGGTACTTAATATTATACTAAAAAAGTAGGAATAGTTACCTAATCTTAAGAGGTGTTAGACTATAGGAAAGATCTTAACAACATCTAGATTTTTCGCTCGGCTATGGCCGTACATACCGGACGATGCGGCATTTTTGACTTATATTACAACTACCCGAGGGGAGTCCTTGTCGCTTTTGTGAACTGAACAGCTTGCGACTGGTGCAGTCGCCAGCATCTCATTTCCGCTCTTCAGCAGGCATCTCAATCGCTATCCTCTGCGTACAGTCTACCAGCGTTCTGCCGCTACATAGTGATGGCTAGGGTAGAAGAGCTGCGGGAACAGATACAAGTGCTTCCATTTCCCGCTGGGTTGCGCAGCCCTCTGCACCCCAAGTTTGGGAATTGCAACATCGCCCGGGCTCTGTGCTTGTATCAATGTCTGCGGCAATGGAGACATCTTGGCCATACATGGCCATGTCTGGTGCAGTGGGCGCCGAAGAGAGACAATATCACGTCTTGCTTGAACCCGCGATCGGCTCTACGTTACTAAGATGTGACCTAGCAACGAATGGTTCAGTCACTGCAACTGCATTAGACGCAGAGGTGCCTGACATGGTAATAACAGGAGCAGCCGCTGCAAGAATAGCCGTTCCTTCTCCCGCATAGGCCACGCGAAGCTGAATCTGCATCACCCATTTCCAAATCCTCGGCCATTGCCTATAGTGTCTACAGATTTCTCCTCGCAGAATTCTTCCCATCGTTCCTACTTAATGCCGTGGGTTCTTCTTGGGATTTCGGAACTGCAAGCATCTACTGCGTCTATTGGTGCCGATGCGTTGGCAAAATGTAACCAACTACAACACTTTTCACCAACACGGCACAAGAGACAAGACACTTGTCAGAAAGTCAGCTGACATGAGTATCAACAGCCATTAGACCAGGACAATACAGTCCCGATATTTTGAGGATCAAAGCCAGCATGAGATTACAAAAAGCCCTCGCTCGTGGCGGGCATCAACAGACGCGTGCGCCAAAGAATCCACAAAAGAAATAATACATGATGGCTCAAATGTAGCCCACGCCATGGTCGCCTGAGTGAGGGAACCTCAGCTCTTGATGTTTTCCCTCGGCACATGTCTTCCCCAACCAAACACAGAAAATACAATGGGCAAGAAACAAGCCCGCTCGCCATCATCTATGACGAAAACGCCCTAGTCTATATCGAAGCTCCGTTGGAGGGTTGTGTCTAGAGTCTCTGTAGCCAGGCGCTATTGCAGTGCATAAATGCCCTGAATGAGTGTAGTCAATCCGGCACGCAGCGCTTGGCCTATGGTGCCATGCCGTTAGTAGCTTTCAGCGGTGGCAGGGGCCGAGGCTATTTGCGTTCCGGACACGATCCATATTACAACGACAACTGTTGAAAACAGTAGCGTGCGCACAAATGTTCGGACCTGAATCGGACTGTGCAGAAAAGTTTCGTCTTCGAATCTTGGTATCAACGAGGACTGAAAGGCGTTGATGTAGTCAATGTCGCATTCCCGAACCTTGGGGGAGGCGAATGCCCTATACTCGTCCAGCGCAGGGTCAACATCCCATCCTGCGATTCTGCGGGCGGCGGCAACAACACAGCCGGTGCGATGCTTGCCATGGTTGCAGTGGACGAGGAGGGGATAGTTTCGCTTGTCAAGAGTGAGCTGGAGAATGGCGGCCATTGTATCAAGCGGTATGGCCTCCTTCTTGGTGCCTTTCATGTCAAAAGTGACCTGGCGGATGCCATTGGTGTGGGCAAAGGCAGCGAGGTCAGATTGGAGCTCCTCCTTCCTGACTAGGGTGACAATGGTCTTGAGCTCAAGGCTCTGGAGAAAGTCAAAGTCGTGCTGCTTTGGATAGCTGCTACGGTAGAGACCAGAGACGACGACGCCAAAGTTGAGCGGCCGCCCGGCTAGGGGCACGAGGGGATAGTCGACTGCCTGATGAATGGTGGGAAGCAGCGGCGATACTTTGGCTGCCGGTACAGTGTCAGGAGTGAGCGAGATGGGTAGCGGCATCGCTGACTGCATACCTGACTTTTCGAGAGTAGCGGAATCTCTGACACCGGTGATGCTGCTCTGACAGCGGAGAGCAGCGACTGCGCCTTTGGTGGGCGCGTTGCGCAATCCTTCTTCTATTTCAGTGGCGCACTGAAACATGTCTTCCCTGAAGGAACTTCGCGAACTTCGTCTGGACTGAAAGGAGGATCCGGAAGAGGATGAAGAGCTAGCAGAGGATGTGTAGTTGGAGTCGTCGAAGACGACGGCCTCTTCAGCGTAGACACGAGAGTTGCGTTTGGCCGTGCTGATTTTTGAGGAGGCGGAGGACACGTAGTTTGAATCTTGAAAGAAGATGGCCTCTTCAGCATAGACACGAGAGTTGCGTTTGGCCATGCTGATCTTCGAAGGAGCGATGATCTTTGAAGCAGCGATAATTCTTGAAGAAGCAAGGAATCTTGTGAAGAAGCGATGATCTTGGAAGAAGGATAGAGAGCGATTCAGAAACGTCGGCCGCGGAGAGAGACAAATGGAGTGGCACGAATTAAATCGAAGTGACTTGACGACAAGAATCTTCAATCGATCGCCTCGTGACGTTTAGAAAGCTTGATGATATGACCAAGCGAGTGCAAAAAGGAGCGCTTATGGATGCTGGAATGATTCAAGTCGAGGGCCCGCGCGGAGCAGCAGCGTAAAGCTACAGACGATTGGGACACATGTTGGAGACGAGGTTGACGAGTGAAGGCATCTTGTCGAGATTTGGGCGGGAAGAAGATGGTATTAAATCGAGGTGAACGTGCCCTCGGTGAGAGAGAATGGTTGAGACACGATGTAGAAGCGAGAAGAGGTGGAAGAGGCAAGGATTGGGTTTTAGATGGGGGCTTGGGGGAGACGGGGCGCGCGAGAGCAGGCCAGACGGTGCCCCAGGCGCGAAAAGCGAGGCGAGTCTGAGTCTGGAGTACCTATCAGTATGGATAGGTACTTGAAGAGCGGGTTGGTTTTGGTGGCTATTTAGTTGAAGAAGTGGACAAGGATGAGGTACCGAGATCATACTGGCAGCTTTTCACGCTTGTGCAGAACCAAGAAATACTAACCTAATAAAACTTGGTTTTAGCGTTGCAAGGTGCTGTTAAATAAATAGACTTTACAGCGACAAAGGTGCTGTACAATAGACTTTACAGTGAGCAAGCCAGCCTGTAGGTACGCCCTGAAAGTCTCCTGCACCACCTAAAAATCAATCAATAAAAGGAAGGTGGGAGGACCCTGGATCTACGCTGCGCTGCAACAAAGCCAAGTACGGATACCTTTCGGCCCATCAGCCTTTGGTGACGACAGAGGTACCGTTGCACTTGACGCGTTAGAATTTATTAGGAATTTACTAGCAAGGCAACAACATAGTGCCAAAAGCACTGTACGGCATGATGCAGATCTTTCAAAGCAGTGGCTTTTTGACGATCCAGGAGGGAATTTCACAGCCAAAAGAGTCATTTGCTGAACTTGGCCACGTACTTCTTTCATTTATTCCTCGTCGTCGTATTTGCATGTGTCGACTCTTGCGCCGCGTTGTGGCCTAGCACAGTGCCTGTCGTCTTACGAGGCATCTCCCGTCCAAGTTTGTGCAACTCTCCGCCCTCTCCATCACCACATCCCCGAACCCTGCTAGAGCCCTCCACATCATCTACTTGCGTTGCGGATCTACTTCCTTTATATGGACTGGCGTCATTGGCCCAAGCAAGCCAAGCGAGCATCAAGTCCAACGAGCCACCACAGCGCTGCTCACTCGCCACGGGCCACGCAACCATGTCAGCCAACATGTCACGGCAACAAGTCAACTGCAGCAAGCCATCTTCAACAGCCAATACATTGTCACCACATCAACCCCCGCGCCCGCCGCCATCGTTAGCCAAGCAAGGCGCTTGTCAGACGTGATTTCGAGTTACTGGCGGCCGCACCCATTTGCCAGGTTGCCAGGTCGCTGTTTAGCGTGTCAAACCATCAGTTGTGTGCGGTGCCTCTAGTACTACTGGTCTGGTACACTTGATAATACTGTACCAAGTAGCGTGGCTCACCCAACCTTTGATCGACAATTGGCTTGCCCAAGGCGACGACACTTGTCAGCCGGCTGACTGCCTGTTAGCTTTGGTTCCACGCTCCCGTTGCATTGCAGTCAAGCCTTACCCTTCTGCCTACCGAGCATCCGTACGCAGACGGAATCATCCCGATAAATACTTTGCTTGCCTGTTTTGCCTGTCACGCTGTCCACCTATTGCAGCGTTGCGCTACAGATTAGTGGACTGCACAATGTCTCAGCCGGACAGATTCCCAGGGTATGCCTGTCTGTCTTGCAACTCAGCTAGCCAGGACTCAACAGTCACGCACATCACTCAATCTCAGGCGAAAGTGAAATTTTGTGGCTCGTCCTGCGCTCAGTAAGGTCATGTCCGCTCATCTAGTGTCAATCTTGCCCTCTAGTGCCGCTCGCGACATGCCGAAGCAACAAAAAGGTTTGCCCGCCGCGGAAGCGAGTGCACCGTGCAGCACTTGTCCAAATCCGCTAAATCCGTTGTCCACCAAGACGCCACTTTTTATCTTGTCCTGCTAATAACGAACAGTATTTATTTATGGTTTTTCAGGTGCATCGGGCCATCTCCCAGGACTCTGGCACACGAACTACGGCCATGCCCACTCGCATCCACTGCGTTGTTTTCTCCCTCTGCTATTACCAGTTATTTGCACTCTCGCTCCATCAACCATGGAGGACAGAGAATGGTGGAACAAGAACCAGCCTTGCAAATGCAGGCGCTCTTGTTGGCTGCCGTCGCCATTGCTACCGTCGCCATCGTGCAACACAGCAGTTGCGCCAGTGTGCCTGAGACAAGACTATTAATTCGACCCGTTTCCACAGGTACAGGCCTTTGCGCCGTCTCAAACAGCCAACTCACCTGCTGCACTCGCCATATCGTAATTACGGACACCTCGGACATGGAACAGCCGGATGTTCTGGCACTTTTATTTTAGCCTGCTCCTACCAGGCACGCCGCACTTCAGGCCGTTTCTTGATGACCAACCATCAGACTATATCTGCTCCTCCCCGCTAACCCAATCCCGGACAGCACATTCGATCCGTCCGTTGCTTGTGCTAGAAGTTGTGTTGTTGCGTTGCGCCAACCGGCCATTCCTCTTGCAATCACGACGGCAACCTCCATTTCGTGTCCAAGCAACATTTAGAAATTGAAACCATTGTGCGTATATGTTTAAACACATCTCACGCGACACGCTGCCGAAAGCGGGATAGCCAGCAGTTCGTCACCCACAAGTTCCTGCACCAGGTTGCCAGGCCATTCCGCAGTTGTGTCGCGCTACCCTTACGCCAGCCAAACTGTCTTGACTCTTGACCAAGCTAGCATGTCTATCAAGATGCTGTTGTCTCTGACTACATCCTCATCATGTCACTTTAGCAACCAAAATAAAAATTTGTCTTGCAATTAACTCGCGTGCCTCTTTTATGCTCTTCACGCGATAACCTGCCCCTTGCGTTGACCGAATCTGCGCTGGCCCCAGGCTGCCCGGGATGCTGCTCGATTCGTCACCGAGACATGCCCATCTTTCAATAGATCGAGGCCAATCTGTTGGTCACGACCCAGATCCTTGGACCGGTTTCTCCATCGCATTGCGGCGTAAAAGAACATTTAGCATCGTCTCCATGATTTGTCGACTCTGATAAAGGAGAAATCGATGTCTTTTCTCAGTATTGTTATGCCGGGGTAGGATTGGTGCCCCCAGCACGCCGGGATCTAGACGCTTTCTGGACATCATTCATCAATCCACGCCGAAACTAAAGGCTCGCACCCTATTCTTGATTTCACAGAACTGCGCAGAGGGACGATGAGCCCAACCAAGTGCGAGGACAAAGATCATGCCGACGAGGAAATTCTGTAGCACGAGCCTGAGCCATTCCTTGTCGAGATTACCCCAGGCTTTCAGCTACTTTGTCAACGACGCAATCAGCTGCTACTTTGTTCTTTGTATGTGTGTGTGTGTGTGTGTATGCATGAGGCTATGATGAATATTGTATACCCTCCTTCTTTAACCCCCAAAGCCAATGCTTCAGTCCAACTTTTTAAAATGTACCCAAAAAGAAGAACTCCATCATCGAAGAGGCAGCGAAACCAAAACACCCCCCCAACAAATACAATCAAAAGACCCCTCACCATGTAGTACACCGTCCAATCAATCTCACCCCTGCAGCAGCCTCCTCGCAGCACGATGTCCCAGCATCACAGCCAAGATACCCGCGCCGTACGCGCCACTCCCCTGTACGTCGCGGCCCGCCGTCCACGTCTCCCAGCCGAGCCAGCACACGGCCGCCAGTTCCGCGACGCCCAGCGCCGAGAGCACGGCGTCGAGCAGCGTCGGTTGACGTCGCTGTTGTCGTGGCTGCGCGTCGCCGTCGTGAGTGCTGCTCAATGCGACTACGCCCGCGGCGACGAGCACCAGGCCCTGCAGCGGTGTTCGGTACGGCATGGAAGAAGGAAAGAAGCAAACAAGAAGCCAGAGGGGAAGCAGCACGCAGAGTGTCGTCAGCGCGAGCGGCTGCTGCTTCTGACTTTGGTGTGGGGCCCGCTGCTGCTTTTGCTGGTTGTTGTTGTTGTTGTTGTTGTTGTTCTCAGAGCGGTGCCGCTTGGAAAACGGCGACAATGACGACGATGAGGAAAAGGAAGCATTGAGGGGCTGAGAACCGCCGCCGCCGCCGCCACCACCACCACCCTGCTGCTCGTTGCCAAGGCTGAAGCTCTCGCCGAGCAAGTCGGCCAGCGAGTTGGCCTCGTCGTTGGGCTTCTCGGGCGCAAAGAAGCGCGGGTTGCGAAACGTCATACTCGCCCGCGCGTCGTCTTGGTCGGTATCACCAGCCGCCGAGTTTCTATTTCTAAACTTTGCGCTGTCGCGGCTGCTGCTAAAGAAGACGTCGTCTTGGTTGACGGGCTTTTTCCGCAGCACCGGCGCATTGGGCGGGTTGCGCAGCTGCCGCGCGGGGTTGGTCGGCGCCGGGGGCACCTTGAACCAGAATGGGCGCTGGTTATTGCTGCTGCCGCTGTCGTCGTGCGTCGGGGACTGGCCAAAGGGGCGGAGAACGTCCTTGTTCTGCGCGGTGGTGGTGGTGGTGGTGGTGGTGGTGGTAGTATCAGTGCGGAACGCGCGGTGAGGGGGCTGGCTCGGCGACCAGTCCATTTCGTCGCCCGAGTCGGCGTGAGCGGCCGATGATGGCTGCAGTGGCGTGCTGTTGAAGCCGCGCTGCATCATCTTGAGCTGGCTCGGCGGGACAAAGGCGCTGCCAGGTGTGCCGGGCGTCGCCGTCAGGGAGGACACGCCGCCGCCTTTCTGCGGCGTCGAGTCGAGGGCCTCGTTAAAGAGCTCGGAAAAGGTCTTGGCGTCTTGCTCTCTGCGCTTGGTCGGCGTCATGCTGTGGCGCGGCGTCAAGGGTTTGTCGTCGGGACGGAAGAGCGGCGTCGTGTCTACTTTGATGGACCTGCTCGCGATCAAGTAAATCTGAAATTCGTTAGTGCCGCTCACAATGCAATTGGCAAGGTGTGTACCTACAAAGCACATGATGCCCGCTGTGGCTAGGTGTACGCTCAACTGCGCGCTTTGCGATTGCGCCGCGCCCCCCTGCATGCTCAGCACGCTCCGGAAGAGGATGCGAAAGAAGACGATCAACCCCTGGAACGAGTACCACCGCGTAAAACCAAGCAAATGCCTCGTAAAGCCCCTTGAAAACTGCACAAAGTGCGGGTTCCACCACGCCGAGAGAATGGCCGCCGCAATGCTGGCCCGTATCAGCGCATCCCCGTCCGGCAGCCACGCCAGAGCCATCCTCGTCGCCGCGAGTCCCTTGACTACCACGCCCGAGTCGTCTGGGTCGTACATGCCGTTATCCTGCCGCTCCAGCGCCTGCACGATATGTTGCAGGTGCCAGAGCAGCTGCGCCGCTAGTCCCGCGCGCCAGAGCCAAGCGCCAACCACGCCGACCGCGTCCAGGATGCCGGCTCTCCGCGTCGTCGCCGCCGCCGCCGTGCGCCCGCGGCTCTTGTCCATCATGCGCCGCAAATGGTCCGTCTTGGCCGTGTAGCCGGCCTGACGGATACGGTTCTGCACGGTGCCGGCGCACGCCTCGCAGACCTGCGGGTAGCGCCTCTCGAGGTTGCGGCGGTAGCGGTAGTAGTTGCGGTCGAGCTCCGCGTAGTCGGGGTGCGACGGGTCGTCGGGCAGGTACTGCGCGAGGGACGCGGTGAAGAGCCGCTGGTTCTTGAGGCACGTGGAACAAAAGACGGCGTCGGGCTCGATGGACGCGGCGGGCTGAGGGCGGGCGTATTGGGAGGGCGGTGCGGCTTCCCGCTCGGTCGCGACGGGGGGGTCGGTAATGTCACCATTCTGGAGGCGAGAGTTTAGCGGCTTATCCTGACAGAACAGTAGAGAGAAGAAAATTGACGTACTTGGTCTAGATAGTTTGTGGCGTCGCAGGAGAGGCAGAGAAAGTCGGTTATCGTGCGGTCGTATTTGAGGCCTGTCTGCTTGCCGCAGTAGAAGCAACTGAGATGTTTGGTTCGTCCTATGCGCCGCATCGCATTCAAGCACACGCCACGCCGAAAAAAAAAACCAAATGCAGGGCCAAGTCTCTTTGAAACAAACGTACGCGCTCGAAAGAAGAACAAATCGCGGAAAGGATGCTGTGATTCAAAGCTCGTAGATGTGGTTGTCAACAGGAAGATATTCTGCCAGAGCGGTCAGGCTATAAACGTTTCTGAGACTACAAGACCCCGAGGCGCCAGCTTGATTAATTTAGCGCCTGTACAGGCTGTACTTGGAGCGGCCTGCCGAAGGAGCAAAGGGTCGGTGGATTTCAATTAAATTACATATGAATTGTGTTCAATGGAAAATAATAGATTTCCGGGGTAAGCACCAATCTATCTGACACCAGACGCGCAAGCGGCCACGACAAATCGGCTTATATAACCGTCAAACGGGAAGCCTTGTTCCACGCCTCTTCGCCGTCGGTGGGGTGAGCTTCAACGTCCATTCATCAATCTTGAGCTCTCGGAACTGCATCACCATATATCAAGCTCATCCCCTCTCCCTTCCAAATCGGCGTCCGCGCCCAGCATGCCACCATGGCATCGACCACCGCACCCGCGCCCGCGCCGCCGCCTCTCCTCATCACCGTCCGCTTCTCCAGCGGCCTTGCCGATCTCGCCATCGACGTGCCCGCGCCCGACACCACCACCGTGCTCGCCTTCAAGCACAACCTCCGCCAGCGCATCGCCTCGCGCAGCCGTTTGCGCCTCATCTACCAGGGCCGCATTCTCCTCGACGGCGCCTCCCTTACCGCCGTTCTGAAACCGCTCCCCGCCACGCCGCCAGCAGCAGCAGCAGCACCCTCCGATCCCAAGGGTAAAGCCGTCGACAAGCCGCGCCCGATCCGCATCTACCTCAACTGCTCCATCGGCGACGAGCTGAGCACCGCGGAGCTCGACGCCGAAGAGGCCGAGGCCGCGAAGCCTCCAGAAGGCGGTGGCGGGGATCAGACTGCAGCGGCGGCCGGATCGGCGGCGTGGAAGAAGCCGCGACCGAGGGGCTTTGATAGGCTGCTGCAGGCGGGCTTCACGCCGTCGGAGATTGCGACGCTGCGGACGCAGTTTGCGAGCATCCGCACGGAGCGCTTCGCCTCCGACGCTATGCCCTCGCCCGACACGATGCGCGGTATGGAGGACGCCTGGATCGACGGCAACGCCGGCGAGCTGCCGTCGTCGACGGTCGCGGGCGGCGCGCTCGACGACGACATGGCCAACATGTCGACCGTACTCGACGTCCTCATCCGCGCCATGATGATTGGCTTCTTCTTCCCGCTCGGAAGCATGACCTGGCTGCTGCGCCAGGACGTCTGGGGCGAAAAGTGGCGCATATTTGTCGGCTCCGGCGTCGTCCTGAGCTTGACCGTCGGCGTTTTCATGACCATGGGGAGCGAGCATTAGAAGCTCGGCCGCAAATTACTTTGGCGTCCGACTTTCCATCTTCTTGTATCACTTTTGATTAGGGCGTTGCGGCGTGGCATCTGTACTTTTGGCTCTACGAGTCAAGCATACCGACAGGAATGGACGGCTGAGTTATTGGGCAATTGCAATAAACATCTTTCTTTCACCTATGCTGCCATCACATATGCTAAATGCCAATGCTTTCAACGTCTCGTCATAGAATGTGACGAAAGACAGACGCCCTCTGATGGCTTGAATTTAAATTCATAATGTTGCTGGTCAAAAGTCCGAATGCCGATAAAACTCCATTACAACTATATAACACCCTGGTTGCAAATGACGGAAATAATAAAAGCCGCGCTGCAGGAAGTAAGACGAGTAGAAACAAGGGGTAATCATCAAGTCCACTACAGGTACAGACTCTGCGCAGCCACAATATCTCTTCTAATCTTTTGCAGACTCTCGTCAAACTTTTTGGTGAGGTCGTCGTTGCCCATGACCTTGGCGGCCTGGGCCATTTGGCGAAGCAGCTCCTCCAGGCGGCGAAAGAGGCGAATCAAGGACCCCTCGTAGACGTTTGTCATCTTGCAAATCTCGGAAAACGGCCGGCCCTGGGCCCACGCAAACACCGTCTCCATCAGCTGCCACTTGAGGCTTGCCACGTACTCCTCTTCGTTGACGTCCAGCTTACACTCCTGGCTGACCTTGGCCACGATGCGCGCCTTGGCCTGCACCTCGCGGTACGGCTTCTGCAGGTCCTCCTTCAGCGCCGTCGCCTCGACCTTTTCGTCAAAAATGAAGCAGCTGAGAATCGACGCGCACGTCTCAGGGGACAGCTCGTTGAAGAAGCGGTCAAAGAGCAGCTCGGAAAGCACCAGCTCGTGGCCTTCGGTGGACGAAATCTCGCAGGCAACGCGAGCCTTGAGCTGCACAACTTCGGCGTCGTTGATGAAGCCCAGACGGCGCAGTACACGCTTACGCGACTTGAGCTCGTCCATTTGCGCAATGCTGTGAGCCTTGGCAATCGCCTTCTTCTTGGACTTGATCTTCTCCGACAGGACCGTCTTGGCATGGTACTGATCCCAGAGTGACGGCAGCAGGGGCGACAGGTGCAGAGGGTTGGCTAGCAGACGCGATTCGAGAACCTCAATCTTGCGGAGCAGCTTCTTGAACGACTCATCGACAATGTCCATGTTCTCCAGCGGGTCTAGGATAGGCAGTCCGTCGGGGAAGCGGCGCTTCACTTCAGCAAGCGATTTGTTCACCGTGTCGCGGTCCTTGTCGCTTTTAAGACCCTCCTTGGGCATGAAGAGACGAATTTGGCTAATCGCCTTAATGCAAGTCAGCAGGCAGGGCACAACAGCGTTGATGGTGTTCTTGTCGCCATTAGCAGGAACCAGACCGGTAGGCATCTCGGCTGCTATCTGTCCAGGGATAATGTCGGCGCTGGAAGCGGATATCGTGAGCAAGACATCGATAATGTACGACTCCTGGGGGATGTGTTCGGGCTCGCCAAGCTTGGGAGCGCGTCGCGGGTAGTGGTTCACTATCACACCCCAGCCAAAGTCCAGGCCACCCGCCACATTATCAGTCGACTCTTTGGGGTTGTAAATCTGCACCAGACGGCCGGGCTGCAAAAAGTCGAGGCTGTAGTTGGGCAGCTGGATGACTGATCGCATATCTTTGGTGTAAGCGTTGAGCTGCTGGCGAATCTGATAGTAGTCCTTGATAGTGGCTTCATCAGGAATGGTGGCACCATCGCGCTCCTGCTGAATCGCCATGAGTTCCCTCTCGAGAGTGGGCACGCTCGCGGCGTTCTGGAACTGATGGAAACATCTCTCGAGCATGAACTCGGGCGAAATGGCTTCGATTCTCAGCAAATTGAGAATCATGTTGTAGCCAAGGTAAAAGGCCGAATTTAGTCTGTCCTGTTGGCCAGTCACAATTTGCTTGGCAGTGTCGGGCTCCAGCTTGTCGTCAATCATCATAATGACGATACCTCGCGCGTCAAGGCCACGACGACCGGCACGACCAGCCATCTGCACATATTCGGAGGAGGTGAGCGGGCGGCGCTGAACACCATCCCACTTGGTGACCTGAGTAAAGACGACAGTCTTGGCAGGCATGTTCAGGCCGATGGAGAAGGTCTCTGTAGCAAAGAGCACCTTGATGAGGGACTCCTGGAAAAGAATCTCGATCGTCTCCTTCAAGATGGGCAACAGACCAGAGTGATGGACGCCGATACCCCGCACAAGCAGGGGCAGCAGGTTCTTGATTTGAGGCAGGTCGCGATCTTGCTCCGATAAACTCTCGATGGCACTTTGAAACACCTTGTTGACCATTGCCTTTTCAGAGTCGTCATTGAGGCTCAGCTTCGATATGCTAATGGCCATGTTTTCGCATTCTCGCTTGCTAAAGTTGAAAACGATGACGGGGTTGAAGCTCTTTCGAATCGTCATGCGAATAATCTTGCTCATGTCGGATCCTTCATCAGCGCCGCCTTTGTGTGTCTTTTTGTTCTTTCCCTTGCCCGTTGTCTTGGCATTGATATCGTTCGAGTCGGCACCTTTCTTGTCCTCAACCTCCTTCATTACTATGTTGAAGTTGTCCTCGTTGAAGTTGCCCTTTTCGTCGACGACGATGCGCGCGCCAGAGCCGCCGGCAGGGTAAAAGTAGTTTTGCAGCGGCGTAGGTCGGAAGTCGGTATACACAACGTGGCAGGCTTGGTGGTGAATCTTGGCTATCCATTCTGCAAACTGAAAGGCGTTGGGGATGGTGGCAGACAGAAAGACATATCGGACCTTGTCAGGAAGCATGATGATCGTCTCCTCCCAAACGACACCTCTCGTCTTGTCACGCATATAATGAATCTCATCGAAGACGACCCAGGCGACTTCTCGCATAATCTCTGAACCGCGATACAACATAGATCGCAAAATCTCCGTCGTCATGACCAGACAGCTGGCAGTCGGGTTGATGGTCACATCGCCAGTCATCAGACCAACATCACCAAAGAGGGCTTCGAAATCTCTGTACTTTTGGTTGCTCAGGGCCTTGATGGGACTGGTGTATATGACTCGCTGATTTCGCTTGAGGCACTGGGCGATTGCGTACTCGGCGACGACAGTTTTGCCCGCAGAGGTGTGCGCCGAAACGAGCACGCTCTCGTCGCGCTCGATAGAGGCGACAGACAGGCTCTGGAAGGGGTCGAGCTTGAAGGGGTACGTTCGCGCGGGCTCGGCGGGTGACTTGTGCTCAGAGAGCGGAACGTATTCATAGTCCAGATCGGGCGGCAGTGCGACCTGGTGCTGGATGTTGTGCGACAGAATAAGTGATGAGTCCTGCGGGACAAATGTCGCCGCGCCTGCGACCTCTCTCGATTGCGCCGTCTCAAAGTTGTCCGCCATGACGGGTACGGCAGCATCTCCCTTTTTGCGACGTTTCTTGTCCTGCTGGCTTGGCGTGTCTGAGTCGTCGTCTTGCTCCGCATCTCCATCCTTTGAGGCAACTTCGCCCGTCTCGCCCATTTCGGTGTCTTCTGTGGTGTTCTCCGTCTGGCCGTCGGCAGCAGTCTTGCCATTCATCGCCTCGTCCGCCTTTCTCTTCTTGGTCTTGTCTTTACGGTTCTTGACCGGCACTCTTTCGTCTTCGCTTGCGCTTGAAGGGTCGGCGTTGCCCTCAAACACATCAAACATTTCATCCATCTTGGGCAACGGCGTGCAGCTTCGTCTGAAAAATTTCAGAACGCTGTGAGTGGGTTGCAGAAGAGATGGGGAACCCGAATGGAAGAATTTTCTTGGTCTAGAGTCGAAACGCTCGAAGGCAGTAAAATCAGCGCAAATGGGTAGAAACAACAAGAGCTTGATGCCGGTAGATTGTCTCGAAATCGAACAGCAAGAAAGCCACCCTTTCCCTCCAGAGCAAAGCTTGCAGTGAAACCTGAGAGATCGATCGATGCTCGTCTCTTTGCACTATGTGCGTAGCGCAGCAGAATAAAAAGTGCTGGCCCAAATAGGAAGGCGGTAGGCCGCATCGAGATGAACTTCTGGACGAAAAGGTACGTATCTTTTATGGTCTCATAGACACGTGACTCAATTCGGCCAATGTCTTTCGACCTCTTACGAGCTTACTCGATTTGCCGACACGGTCCTCCCCGAACGCTGAAGGTATTCGCAACTCCAAGCTCGCCAATCCATCAGTCAAGGTCCGCCACGCCTGCTCAATTCACTTTGGGAGGAGTACTCCGAGCTAATTGACGATGTCGCAGATGTTCTCCCGCGCCGCCACTCGCACCACGACCACTCTGGTCTCCCGCCGTGCTTTCCACGCCACACGGGCTCGCATGTCCTCGCCTTACCACTACCCCGAGGGTCCCTACACCAACCTTCCCTTCAACCCCCACAGCAAGTGGTTTGGTATCGGCTACTGGGGCTTCATGGCCACCGGCTTCCTCGCCCCCTTTGGCATTGCCGGTACGACGACCTTGCGCGCGAAATATCGAAGAGCGACATGTTAGGAAGCTTGTAATGCTAACAGTTGTGGCAGTCTACCAAACCTACAAATCCGACCCTTAAACGACTCTTCGACATGCTACAGATTGGATAAATAGCTCTCTGCATGGAGAACGGAAAGAGGCAGCAAGGCGACCGACAATGTTATGATAGAAGAGGCTCGGATAGATGCTCACAGTCACATGCCACGACTGTAACATAATTCATTTGTTGATACACTTTTTGGTCTCTTTTCAATTGTGAATTGTTCGGCACGTGCTATTGCTGGCTAAGAAGTTCGCCACGCGAGTACTTCTAAAACTTATAATACAGACTCGCGAGTAGCGTAGAATTACATGAAATGTACAACTATATACAACATGGCTCGGTGGATAGATATCCTTATTGGATGATTATATCACCCATCATCTGCCTGAGCTTGGTGGTGCTCTCAAAGATGCGCCAAGCCGCAATGTCGTCAGTTTTGCCAACAATTTTGTCGCAGATGGTAAGAACCTCCAATCGGCGGTCTATCGGCACATCCCAGCGTACGGAAATTTCGTCAAAAGCACTTTCCAGTTTCTGCCGCGAGCAGCAGCGCTTGATGGCTTTCAACAACCAGATGACGGCCCATTTGTCGATGCGGAAATGTTCTCCCATCTCGTCCTGCGCCTGGTAAAATGCATTCACAACGCTGTCTAGGCGTTGCTCGCTCCATTCTGAGCCGGGATGTCCGCCGTTGAGGAAGAAGCCTCGGAAGATATCCATGAAAATGGTCGGGTGCAAGACAACACCCTGCGCCTTCATGTCGTCCAAAAAGTACACCACCTTTCCCAGGTCGCCTACACGGACAGCGTAGTGTTCAATAAAGAGTTTGAATGTGCGCAGGTCTGGCGATATGCAAACACCTCGTTGCAAGTTGGCCTTGAGTGAAGGGTGCTCCTTGGCCACTTTGGACAGCATCATGAGAGCTTTAGTGATGACCTTTGAAACCATATAGTCTTTTTCCGGTCTCTGTGGAACACTGGTCCCTCCGGCCCTCATCCGCTGATATGTGTCTTCAGCGGCTCCTTCCTCTCCGCAGCGGAGCAGTCCCGAGATGACGCAGTTCAAGGCAATCGTGTCCACCAGCTGGCCAGCTTCCACCATTTCCTTGTATGCAGCTCGGACGCCATCAGAATCCCTCTGCAGGCCAAAGTAGTAGATAAGTGTAACGTGGTGAAAGTGATTGAACTTTATGCCCCGATTCTCCATTTCCTTGTACAACGTGTCAGCCAACGCGAAGCTGCCGGCTTTGGCCGCGGCGTCAAAAAGAATGTTGAAGGTGACTTCATTGGCGGGCTGGTTTCCTTCTCGCTCCATTTCCGACCACAGTCGCATCGCAGATTCGAGCTGTCGTGTCTGGACCCTGGCAGTGTACTTGGCGGCAAACGCAAGCGCATAGTTCCATTGCCGCTGGTTGAGTGTGAGACCAGCATTCTTCACATCAGCCACTAGCGAAAAGTAGCGAAGCATACCAGCTGATTCTCTTTTCGTGGGCAATCCCATGACTCGCAAGAGTTCTTTCCTCCATCCTGCTGTGAGATGCAGCATGCGAGGTTCGGGCAGCTCTTGATAGGTCGCGTATATCTTGTCGAGGGGTATCAAATCCCGATATCGCAGTCGCTTCCGTAGAGATGTGCAGAGCTTCTCGATGATCAGTTGTGTAGCAGCCGAAATCTTGGGCAAATCTTCTCGGGTGGGAAAGAAGACGTCTTGTTTCGCATCGGATATCCTTATGTGCGGCCCATCTGGGGCTGCGAATCCGCCACGGAATGGATCCCGGTGTGCCTCGAAAAGCTCGGCTGCCGTGGATTGTACTGGTCCCGGCACAAAGGAAAGAAGCTCATGTTGGTCGAGAGTCTGACATTGATTCTCAGATTCAACTGTAGAGTGTAATGTCGAGGACCGCACCGTTCCTTGAGTTCTTGGTGTATGCGCCGGCAACAAAGTCACTCCTTGCTGAGACTTGATTGCCGAGTCGGCCAAGTCCATGCTGGCCCAATCTGTTTCCCTTGCCAAAGATGTATCTTCGCCTGGTTGTATAGGTTTCGCCATGGAGTTGCGAGGATGTCGGGCAAATGCTCCTATTGTAGTTTTGTCGACTCGTTTCGGCAGCGGCTTCGAGTCTTGATTGGGCGCAAAGGTCGAAAATAGCCATATCGCGCTTCTCTGGCATTGCCCTGAAGTGCGCGATTCGATTTGCATACGCCTCCCGCCCGCAGCATCAGTATGACGTCCAGGCAGAGCTGCCACAGCTGCTCCAAGAAGCAGAGGTGCAGCAGCAGTGCCGCGGGACCGCATGGCGCTGCGGACGGGTCCCTGGACGCTGCTCGTTTTCATTGCAACAGTGTATCCATTTCTACCTCTAACATGTGCTGAATAGAAACGCCCAGAATAAAATTCGACAAGAAAGGGACAAAATCAAGGAGTGGTTGCTCTGCTTGTTTGATGGAGGTCCCGATATAAAAAAGGGTGGGTCTGGAAAATACGCTGTCGCGCCGCCTGGCATCTCCTTCCAGCACGCCGGGCTTACGATACGCCGACCCCAAAATTTAATTCAACTTGCTCCATGTTGCTTCTTCAACCTATCTCTCCACGACATCTGCCTTGCGCCACCGACTCAATTGGCGGCTGATCATCAATCAGAGGGCACTGCTTACCGATAAGGAGCTTCGAAGTACACTTTTCCCGGCTCCTTCTCCAGCCCGACCACCCACACTACGAGAGCCATGCGTGGCCGACAAATCAGGCCCGCGCGGCTGGTGCAGAACGTCCAGGAGGAGCTTAAGCGCACCGTAATGGGCAGCGAGAAAACTTACAAGCCGCCGTGGCTGAACATTGTCTCGTCGGTCCCGCCGACCGAGACGCTCGTCCGGCTGATCCCCACGCAGCACACGGCGGTTAGCGGCAGCAGCAAGGCCAAGAAGCCGCGCAACATTTACCGCCCGCAAAAGATTGTCTACCTCGAGGACAAGCTGCGCGCGACGTTTTACAAGGACCACCCGTGGGAGCTGGCGCGGCCGCGCATCTTCCTCGAGTCGGACGGCAAGGACGGCCAGCGCTGCGACTGGAGCAAGGGCGTGCGCCAGCCGGGCATGGCGCTGACTGGAGAGAGGTGAGTGCTGCTGCGGCGAAAGCCTTGTCTATCCAGGTTTTCAAAATCTTGCTAATTGACAATGTTTTTGTAGCGTCGTCCAACGCCAATTATATCTCATCGAAGTCAAAAACATGTCGCAGAACAAGGCCTACGACACGGCGCGCAAAGAATTCTACAGGCTGCGCCAGGCCGAGGAGATTGAGCGTCGGGTCGCCGTTGAGGAGGCGCGCCACGTCGGCGCCTACTTTGGCATGACGAGAGGCGATGTTGGCATGAAACTAGAGGACCAGGAGTTTGAGAACTGGAAGGTCTGGGCCGGCAAGGAGACGGCGGCGCGCCAGGCGCAGGCGGCCTCGGAGGTGGAAACGTTTGACCCCAACGATGCTCTGCCCGACGAGGATGCTGATTTGGTCGGAATGACTGAAGCCACTCTCGAGCGAGGGGTGTAGGAGCAGGTGTGGAGGAAGCAGAAGCGAGCAAAATGTCTTTTTTCTGGAAATGAACAGGCCAATCATGCCAGGCTAATCATGCCAGGCCAATCATTCCAGGTTCTCTGTTATAGATACTGTACAATATGTGTATTAAAGATACAAACTCACAAGACGAATGAGGCTCGCCGTCAGTGCTTATTTGTGCTCGATGTCGTCTCGCCTCGCGTTGAAGACGACCTGTCCCACATCGCGGACGCCGTACCTCGCCGCAACCTGGGCATGCTGCACCGCAAAGAAGTCCGCCAGCCCCGTGTAGTGCAGCAGCTTCCCCGTAAGCGACAGCGTTGATATGCGCGCCCACGACTCGACATACACGAAGCGCATGCTCTCCGCAGGCACCGCGCCCACCAACTTCAGCACGTAAATCACCGCCGCCACAAAGAACCCTGTCGCGGGGCCATTGGAGAACACTAGCGACGGATATCTCCTGCTGTCGTCTGGCCGCGCCAGCAGCGCCGGGACAATGTCGAGCACGCTACGCAACGCGCTAAATGGCGTCGTGAGCAGGCTCTGATGGACACGCCGCGCGCGGGTGACGTGCACAACGTCGTACGTGCCGGTTTCTGTTTGGCGAGCGGCGCAGAGAGCAGTTAGGGCGGCTTCGTAGGCGTGTAAATGGTGCAGGGACATGGCGTCGCCGCGGGTGACGAGATAGCGGCGGTGGGAGTGGCGAAAGTCGCAGGTGCCGTCGTCCATCATCATGAGCATCTCGCGCGTGTGGCCGCCGGAGCCGAGCACAAAGAGGCGGTAGTCGTCGCGACGCTGCGGCGGCGCGGCGGCGGCGAGGGGAGGGCTGGAGAGCCAGCGCACGCGGCGCCGGGCGGCGACGAGTTGGATGTGGCGAGTCTAGAGGGAAAACGTTGGCATTCGGGGCAGGCAATGGAGGATGAGGGGGACGTACCGTGATGAAGATGGCGAAGAGGGCGACCAGGGCGATGGTTGTGATGATGATGACGGGTAGGGGAAATGCTGACAGGGCGAGACCGGCAATGACGGCGAGTAAGGCAGCGGATAAGCTTGCGAGGAGGATAGTAATCATCTCGGCGGTCTATGCATGTGTTGGCCGATTATCAGTGTCTTGTAGAACCCGGCTATTGGTTGCGAGGCAACGTGGCAGCTATGCGTTGCCGGCCGTCGGGCCGCTGACTGACAAGACAGTTTACTTTTCTTTGGACAGTCGTAGAATCAGCCAGTGACTTATGAGTTTGTGTTCTTGATATCTCTAGAGGAGCTGCCAATACGATGCAGTGGTGCTCAGCAGAAAATCAAAGTGTTGTGTTTAGGTTAAATCCAGATCGGACCTATCGCAGTGGGTCGCCGTTTACCAAACGACTTATACGCCGGACTTGGCAGGCAACTTCATCTCTTCATTATACTTTCTACCTTTTTTCCAACATATTTATTCACTACAAAGTTCTCTCCTCACAGAACCACCCCTTCCAGTCCCTTTTCACCCCCCAGTGCCATCCTCTTGAAGCTCCTGTACATTTCATACTCCCTCTCCACAATCCTTCTCGTCGCCTCTTCCGCCGCCTCCTCCACCAGCAACTCGCAGCCCTCGCCCGTCAGCGCCGAGCACTCGTAATATTTCGCCTTGATGTGTTTTGCCTGCCACGCAGCTTGCGCGCTCGACACGCACGTCGACGCCGCAATGACGGACTGCATCGACGTCGACAGCGGCAGCTGGTGGTAGTAGTAGCCCAGGCTGAAGCGGCGAAGCGAGGCGCCGCGGTGTCGCAGGTCCTTTTTGGTGCCGAGCAGGCGCAGAGTCGGCGGGAGAGGTTTGGGGCTGGAAAATAGGCGCTCGGAGGTAAATTTCCACTGCGTGTGTTAGCCGATGAGAAAGAGAGAGAGAAGAGGTGTGAGGAGAGAGCAGATACCCAGGCAACAATGGCTTGTAGGGAGGAAGGGTCGCTTATATCAAAGCAGAGAAAAATGATGTCCCAGTTGATATGCGCCAGGAGCTGCACGGTGGCGAGGTCCGGCGCACCAGAGGTATCCCAGAGCTCGACGCGTGCAACGCTGTGTCGCGGCTGATGTGTGTACGTCTCGTATCTGGTGCGCGGCATCACGGATGTCTGTCCACGTCAGCACTTTCCTCCCTTTAATCTCTCCTTTATCATCATCGCAGATGCAACATACATCTGGAAAATAGCCATAGCGAATGCGACTAACAGCGGTTAGCATTCGTTTCCATGTTGTGTTTCTCTGCAGATGGTCGTACTTGAGCAGCGAAGTCTGACCCGCGGACGGACATCCCACAAACAAAAAGTTCAAGTGCAGCTGCTTCGACATGACGGGCTCCACGACGACCGTCGACAGCCTCCCGACAGACTTGTCATCCTGTCCGCCGTAGCAGTCCTCGTCTTCAAACGCCTCGCGGCTGCGCTTCTTGCCGCGCCGAAACAGGCCCGCCAAGAACCCGCCGCTCCGTTTCTTCTTCTTCTTGGGACGCGTCGTTGACAGCGCTGTGCTCGATCGCGGCGGGCAAATGGTAGATTCGTCGTCGTCGGCGGTGGTGGTGTAGCCCTGCTGGCGTATTGGCGTAAAGAGCTTTGCACGAATGAGGCGGAATCGCGACGCGGGCCGTTGCACTTCTTCCTCGTCTGCAGGGTCCTGCTCCCTGAAGGTCTATCCATTTCGTTTCGTCAGCTGGGTCAATTGCATCTTCGAGAGCAGAAATCAAGAGCAGAGAAAAATGCACATACCAGCCGCGTCACGGGCCGCTCCCCAAACCCATCATTGGCAAACGGATCTTCGCGCTCGAGGCGGCTCGGAACTGAATGCCGCCACGAGTCAATGTCAATCGCCGAATCGTGCTCACTCATGCTTTGCAAGTCGATCAAGGAGCAAAAACCAGGATTCGCAGCAAGAGAGAGAGAAAACGTGAGCCTAGAAATATGGCCTGTGCAAGATTGGCAAAGCTAGCTGGATATATACAGAATCAAAGACGGGCCGCTGATGTGCGTTTGCATCGGCAAAAAGCCCCTGCCAAACAAACAGAAGAATTTGACCCCCCCATAACTTGTCCATAACTTCCCTCCCTCATTCTCCACACTCATTATCCTTAACAACCTTGTTCTTGTTGTTGTGGGAATGACCTAGAGCTGCCGTCCCACCAGATTCTGCAAATCCGCCCTTTCCAGCCTCTCTTCGTCCACCGCCAGCACATTCCTCGGAAACCACGAATCCAGCTTCCCACCGGGCCTGCCCCTCACCCTCTCCAAATTTTTGCCATCCTGTCCCGCCATCATGATGCCCGCCGCGGCGCCGCTCAGCCACGCCCACACCATGCCGTGCCCGTTGAAGCCCGCCGCGATCCACTCCCCCGAGCCGTTGATGACGCCGCCGCCGCCGCCGCCGCCGCCCGAATACGGATTGCGCCTCTCCGTCACATTCGCCCCCAGCGCGCCCACAAACGGCAAACCGTCACCCGTGAAGCCCATGATGCCCGTCCAGTCCGACTTTACACCCCCGCCGGCCGTCGTTGTCGGACCACCGCCCCAGTTTGGCTCAAACACCGTCGGCATGATGCCACGGACGTGCGCGAGGGGCAGCGCGTCCCGCCGGCTGTCATCCCACGTCCCCAGTAAGTCAAGCCCGCCGTGCCGCCCCTGCGCGAACCCGCCGCCGACCAAGACATCCCCCGGGGAGCCGTCGTCCTGATCCGGCCGCTGCGTGGCGTAGTCGTAGCCAGGCTCGTACACTGTGCTCCAGGAGCGGTTCCCGTGGGTGCGCGGGAAGTGCGCGCCGCCGTGCTGCGCGGTCATGCAGCCGCGGGCGCCGGTCAGATATTGCCGCAGGCGCGGGATCAGCGCGGGCGCGTAGGCGTTGGTGGCGTGGAGGACGTGCCGCGTGCGGACGATGCCGGCGGAAGTCTGCACGGCGTAGGGATGTTGCGGAGAGTTGGGCGCAATGGAGATGTTGGCCACGGGCGTGTTGCTGAGGAGCACAAGCTCGGGGTAGCGGTCAATAAGGGCCTTCCAGGCGCCGGTGACGAGGCGAAAGGGAAACGCGGCGCCGGCAGGGTAGGAGATGGCGCCGGTGACGAAGCCATTGCAGCCAAACTGCTGCAGTCAGTACACACGTGAAGCCGCATTTCAACTTTTGTGGAAGCTCACCTTTTGGCACGCTTCTTCGCCGGACCAGACATTGACCTCCGTTTCCGGCACACTCCTTCTCAAATCCTCCACCAGCCCCTTTGCCTTTTCAAAATCCTCACCCTCCAAGAACAAATCCACCGCCTCCACGTCCCTGACCTCTCCCTCCCGCACTTCCTCCCCCAGCTCCCGCAGCGCCCGCCCACCCCTCTCCATGAACCGCAGCGCCTCCCTCGCCCTCCCCTCCTCCTCCTCATCCTCCTCCCCCAGCGCCTCCTTCAACTTTGCGAAATCCCTCCACGGCGTCACCTCGACGCGGCCCCCGCCGCGCCCCGTCGCGCCGCCGCACACGTCACGGGCGTCGAGCGCAACCACCCTCAGCGGCATCTCGGTGCGCTGGTCCTGGCTTATTTCCAGCAGCGTCTTGGTGGCAGCGAGCCCGGCGAGGCCGGTCCCGATGACGACGTAGTCGGCGATATCGGGTAGAGGGCGCGGGTTGAGGTTGACGGAGGGGAAGGGCGGGTCAGACATCCAGTACGAGGCCGTCGCATCGGGGACAGGCGTGGCGGCGGCGTGGAGGGCGTCGTTGACGAGGGCGTCGTAGCCGGCGCTGTAGCCGGCGCTGATTTGCGCGGCAATCTGCGATGCCCAAATTAGCTCTCGTCGTACTGATGAAAATAAAGCTGATCATAAAGTTCTACTCACCATTTCCATCTCTCTTGACTTCTAGCGCGCAGCGAATGAAGAGTATCGAGCTGCGCCTGATGCAAGTCTCCTGTGAGGGTTATCATGGTTATACACCGTGCGCTGCATATAAATACTCCTACCAGAGCAACCGGGATTACAAAAAAGGCTCAAGCACCGAGACACAGCTAGCTCATCTGTTTCGGAAAATAATAAACTTTCTTCTGTGCGCAGATCACTTAGCGGGGGCTGGCGTCACATTGCAACGCTCTGGAATGGGAGGTTGAACAAAGGGCCCCTTCCTTGCCTGCCACCAACGTCATCCACCGTTGGCCGGATCGCCGCTAAGCCGTCGTTGGGGATGTGCCGTCGGCCTCTAGTCATATATGATATTTTCTATCATATATACTAGTCTCTAGTCATATATACTAGTGAGCGCAAAGGATAGAAGGATTAGCGACTTGGCGGCCGACTCTGTAGTCTGGAATGGGTCACTGTTGGCACAGTGTTGGTCGCGGCTGGGAGGGGCCGTGCTTTGTACACGGACACGGAACCAGCAATTTTTTCAAGCGACCGACTTACTGATACGAAGAAAATGGCATTCATTCACGGTTCATCGGTGGAGTTAGCAACGGCGAGGATACACACTGTAAATAGCAATCTCATCAATCTACCAAACGCATCGGCACAAACTAGACTCTGACAAGAGGTGACACCCCCATCGACTTCAACAGCGCACTTCATGCAAATTACAAACACCTCATCTTGTAAAAAATCAAATATGCGCCTATAGTCTATGCGAAGTGTGTGGGGGTATTTCTTCCTCTCAATCTTTCCATGCTGCTTTTTCAAATACGGTTTCTGCAGTCCCAAAACAGTCGCTTCTTGTCGTGACCGAAAGCAAAGACGAAACAATAACAAAAAGACCCAAACAACTTGCCTGCCCATTTTTGACGCGTACCGGTCTTTCGTCTCACAAGTTCTTCTGCCACTGGCAATGCCTGCCAGCGCCTTTCATCTTGTTTCCTTCGTTGTCTGTCAGAATCAACGCCGGCCAAATCCCCAAATTGGATAAGCAAACAGAAAATGCACCATAAAATGGATAAACAGAAAAGCGTAAGAGCATCTCACGCTTCTCCTTGAAAGAAAAAAAAACATGCAATGGCCAGCTAGACGCTGACCATACCATTGTCCTCCTCTCGGTGCAGCGCTTCCAGGTCCTGCAGCTCCAGGGCGCCGCGACCCAGCGGATCCAGACCGAGCTCGGCGCGCACGTCACGCTGTATCTGCAGAAAATACATCTTGAGGCTGTGCAGGCCCTTAAGGAACCCGCCGTCCGCCTCGCCCGGGTGCTGCGGCGGGCACGGCTTGTCGTCAATTTTGTCAAACGGCGTCACGCTGTTGGCGAAATCGGCAACCTTGAAGTCAACCTCCTTGAGATTTCGCTTGCGGCGGCGCGGCGCCTCTTCCGTGTCCGTTGCGGCGTCCGTCGCAGACTCGTAGACAGTCTCGTCGCCCGCGCCGTCCTCAGACATGTCGCCGTCGTAAAACATGAGCAGACTGGCCGCGTAGAATCTGTAGCCGCGCAGTCCTTTGACGATGTTTTCCAGCTGAGCCAGCTTGCGCAGAATGACGGGAATGTGACGCAAGATGCTCTGCAGATCAACGCCGTTGTAGAGAAACTTTTGCAAGGCGTGTTGAAACTCGGGACCGGCCTTGACCCTGCGGCCAAAGTACTTGTCCTGAAAGTCGTAACTCTGCGTCTTGTTGTTCCAGACTTGCAGGCCGCAGATGCGTACGCCCAGCTCTTGCGAAGTGGTTGTTCTGCACTTCTCTTGCTGCGATCTCTGCTTCTTGGGTGTAGCCTCTACGCCATATTGACGTGTACCCATCTTCAAGTCCATCATACAAGGACGTTTCATGCCTGCAGTGAGATCCTCCAGTAACAAAAAGTATTCAATGCGGTCGCGCTGTGATTTAGCTTCCTTGGGATTTACCGGTCGCGGAATCTTTTTGAATTCAACGGTTGGGCTGGGGAGTTCCGAGACAGCTGTGGAGCATACTGTAGAGCAAAGCTCGAGTTTCATGGGCTTAGGCGTGGATTCAACAATGTCGGATTCAAACATGCCTAGCTCATCACCGTTTTCGTAATGACCATTGGGTTCGGATGAAGCTTTGTCGTTTTCCTTGTTCGTCTTGCTGCTGTCGCGATGATAATCGGCGTCGTCTGCCTCCTCAAAATACTTGAGGTCGCCCCTCGACTCACGCACATCCAGCGGCCGTCTACGAAGACCACCGGCAGAGTATCGTCGCTTTTTCTTGGCAGCGAGAGGATTGTTCTTGAGAATTTCTGGCTCGGGTGCACTAGTGCCCGTAACATCCTGGACTTCCTTCTCTGGCTCGGGATCAGTAGCAAGGAGCCGCGAAACCGGCTCTCCTAGATCGCTTTTCGTCTCTGTTGGCATCGCTGCCGGTGGTGGAGCGACGGCAGCCGCTGTTGGTGAGCGTTTCACCAGCTGGGATTGGCCAAGGTTTGAATCCGAGTTGCTGGGGCGAATCAGTCTCTGCAGAGTCGGCCGAGGAATAGAACGCTGATGAGGACGACGGTGCTTCTGGATTTCGATAGGCTCCTTGAGGAAGGCATCGTTGAAAACTTCGTTGCGCAGTCGCTTGTTGATTGTCGTTGCGCCCCAGCTGTTGGGTCTGTTATCAAGAAACGGTCGTTGGCTCGTGGTCCACGATGCTGGAGGCGACGTTTTAGTTGCGGAGGCGCTGTTTCTGCGAAAGTAATCTGGCGGCGGCGTTGGTTGCAGTAGACTCCGTGGAAGAATATGCCTGTTGTCGTCAAACGTGACGGTAGGTATTTGCAAGGCCGAACTGGCAAGTGACTGGCTAATTACCCTGCCTGAGTTTCCAGTACCAGTACCGTTTGAGGTAGCTACAGTTTCAACACCCTGTTTATTGGCCAGTTCTTCCGCAGCCGCGGCGTCTTGAAGCTTTTTGCGCTCCGCTGCTGCTTGCTCTTCCTTTTTCGACATGCTCTTGCGCCTTAGCTGCTTCTGAAAAGTCACATTCAAAACGCCGATGTATCGAGGAAGAAAGGGTAGCAAATCTCTATGATACCTCTCAATGGTTTCGTAAAATTCATTTTCTCGATTATTCAGCTGCTTGCACACTGCGCGGCGAGAGAACCTCCATATCGTGGTATGACCGCCTACCTGGTGCTTGTAGGGAATGAGTTCGATGGCCTCGAGCGGTTCGCGGCTATGAGAATGCGTGTGGTCGTAATTCTGATCCTCAAATGGTGTTATGATGCGAGCAGATTTGCCAGTGGATTTGACCGTCTTGGCTTCAATGTCGACTTCGATGGGCCGCGGTTCGGGCTGGGCAGCTTCTTGCTTATTACGTCGCGTCGCCAAGTTTTCTCGTGACCGACGGTGCGACAATTCGTACGACTTGGCATCGTCTTGTCTTCTTTTGGGCCCTGGCTCGTCTGCCTTGACAAGCCAAGGGTGAGACTGATTATGTGACAGTGCACGGGGGCGCTGGGAATGCTCGGGACTGGAGCTCTCAACCTCGTCCCTAGGATCGTCGCTCAGCTCCTGGTGCGGGACAAAGACAGCAGAGGATATTTTCTCCTCGCTTGACTCATCTGCATCGCCGTCGCCACTGTCACACGAATCTCGGCCTTTTGGGGTATTCGGCGAAGGCAGTTGATCAAGTGCGCCACTAGGCTCCGGCACCGGCCCCACATCAAGTGGCGGCACAAAACTGGCCTTGGTCTGTGTGTCGTCGGAGGCTCGCACCAGAGGTGTCTCGTCACCAGCGACGTCGTCCTGCTCGGTAATAGGATGATCAATCGGTTCAAAGTCGTGCGTAGTTTCGTTTCGTGGCTGCGTGTCCACTTTCTGTGGTTGTGTTTGCTGCGGGAGTGGCTCGTCATCGGCCGTGGCCACATCAGAGACGCTAGACGAGTCGAAAACAGGCTGTTCGATTTCTTCCATGGTCGAGGTCAGCTTGTCACGAGCGGCTTTTGTGTCTTTACGATGGGGCTTCTCTTCATCTGGCAGGGCCTCTTTGAAGAAGCGCAAGCTGTAACTGGCTTTGCGACTACGGGCATTGGGTTCAACGCCGGCCATGGCCTCGGCAACGGATTTTTCAACAAGGCCATTCTCCTCGCTACCCTCGCCCGCACCAATGGACCAGATCTTTTCCGTTTTGTCGGCCCCATTCACATGGCGGTGGTCGAGAGCGTAGTGGCGGTCCTGATGTCGTAAGTCGGAGGCGGTGACGGCGTCTCGCAGTTTCGAGGGCGATGTACTGGTACGGTCAAAGTAGTAGGCCGAGGTGGCGGCAGTCACGTCATCGGGGCTCGTAGAGTAGGAAAAGGGATGGTCAGAAGGTAGCTCAAAAGTCTTGCGGTCAATGTCGAGGGAGGAGGATGCGCGGCCGCGGGTTCGGTCAAGAAATTCTCTGTGTTCCTTGAGCGAGTCGCGAATGTGTGCGATTGTCTGGTCTGAAAAAGAAGCGGTGCCAGGCAGGGTATCGCGGCCAGTGAGTGGCATGGCCATAGAGGGTGCAGCAGGAGACGCCATGGCGGATGTTTTCTCTTTATTGTCGGGTGGTGTTATCGAGCTCGCGGAGTGGCCATGCTGTGCGGGCTTGTCGCCGTCGGACTGCTGAGAGGTCTGCTCCGGCACAGTTTTGGCAGTTCTGGGACTGTTTCTGCTGTCGGGGCGAGTTTGCTGCCCGAGCTGCTGTGTCGTCGTGTGTCGCTGTTTGTCTGCACTATCGTTGTGCGGTGCCGCAGGCTTGGAGGGTATGCCGCGGGCAGTTGCGAGAGCTTGTGAGAGCAGCGAGGGGGCGGCAGACGAACGTTGAAGTGAATTTGGAGTAGAGCCGGAGTTGGCAGCGGGTTCGGACACGGGAATGAGGCGGGCAGGCCGGGACTTTATATCAGCAGCGTCGGCAGGTGTGCCTGGTTGGGCTGGGGCGATGGTGCGAAGCGGTGTCGCAGCAGACAGGGGTAGGGGGTGTGAACCTGGCAGAGATTGGGTGGCAGAAAGGGTATGAGGACCGGTAGGTTTGGTAGAAGCAGCCCCAGCATGAGCAGAAGGAGGCGTGAGGGTAGAAGCAGGCGTCGATGTAGGGCTCTGAATCGGGAGGTGCTGTAGATGCGGCTGGACCTGAGGTGGTTGAGGGTTGGGGGGGTCGTGGGCGTAAGCTTGGTCGGCAGCAACGTCTATATTTGACTGTGCGTGTGGCAGAGGGTGCAGCAGAAGTATTCGATCGGGGCTGGGGGCGAGGGTAGGTGGTGCTGGTGCTGTTTCTGCTGTTTCTGGTAATGCTACCAGGTTGTGGCGGCGGTGGTGTTGGTGGTCATGGTCATAGTTGTCGTTGCTTACTGGGGCGAGTGGTGCGCCAATGTGCGACGGGAGACTCGGGCTCGACATGGAGAGGACATCTGGGCGCTGCAGGGCGACGGTCGATTAGGCGTGGGTGAGATGATTCGTGGCAGATTTGAGTGTGGGTGAGGATGGGTGTGTGTGTGTGTTTTTGAGGATTTGGCAGTTGACCGGGCCCGGAGGATGTTTAGGTGGGAAACGTGGGAAATCCGGCGGAGGGGTGGGGGGAGAAAAGATCGGGAGCAAAAAGACTATCCGGCCTGGCTGGGGGGGGGGGTTCAAACTCTGCAAGTAAGAGACTTGATTGGCCGATATACTAGTAGCTTGGTTGGGCTTAGTTTGTGGTTAACGTTATCTTGTTTCAAGTTCTAATTATCTTTGCTTTTGGGGGAAATAGAAATGATGAACTGGAGATTGCCCAATTAATAGCAGGAGCCAAGACCGAGAAGAGAGAGGGAAAAAGAGTGTGAAAGTGAAGGAAAATTAGACGAGAATATAGAAGAAGGAAGGAGAATTCATCAGGAATTCAAAGACAGAAAAAAAATTAAGTGCGGTGCCGAGTTACAGGGGGCGAACCACTCACTGTGTGACTGGGCAGTGGGCAGTGCAGTGTGTTTTGTGTGCTAAACCTCCTTGGCTTTGGCGTCATTATTTACAGGCCATCACACCATCACAGGTCATCACAGCAATCACAAAACCATCACAGCCCACCACGTGCCACTCCAGGGACACATTTTCCAATCTTTTGGAGGCATGGCATTCAAAAGCTGCCTGTTTGCCTCGCACCTGCCTCATGCCTCCCTCAATACGGATACTGAGTCAATAATCAAAACTTTCTTTGTCTGACTCTCCCTCATTAGCACTCTGTTTGTCTGACTGACTCTTGGCCCAGCCTACAGTGGGTCGTAAGTACTTCCACTCACGACCATAAATCCCACCAAAATGCCTACTATTTAAGCTAGAATTTTAATATAATATACTTATAAGTTAATTATATAATAAATATTTAAAACTAATTAAGTAGTTAAAGTATAAGATAAAAATTATTTTAGATTTTTAATTACTCTAATAAATTAATTAATATTTAATAAAGTTAAAGATAATAAAAAGGGTAAATTTTATTTATAAAATTATTTTTTAAATTTTATTTAAATATAATTATTTATTATAACTTTTAGAAATTTAACTAAAAATAGATTTATATACTTTAACTATTGAAGAATCTAATTCTAATTTTAGAAAATATATTTTAGGTACTAGTTCTTATAGTATTAGTAGTTTAAACTTGTGTATTTTAGTAGGGTTTTAGGTCGCGAGCGAAATTATTATTATTTGGATGCACTGTATGATTGTCGCCGCATGGTACAGCCCTGTGATGCCGTCCCACCATCCATTAATAACTAACCCCAATCCTCGCACTAGTCGTCGACTGATGGGTGCTTATCATCGCTTGTCTTCCATCGGCTCCATCACCAGTTGCAACGAACAGACTCTTGACAGCCAAGCGCGGACCTCGGGCCCCGGTCCGTCCGTTCCCGCCACCGCTCCAACGTTATCGCAACGCTCGACCACAATACGGATATTCTTTTCTGGGGTTTTAGTGGCCATGGTCCATCTTCCAGCTCAATACTCACGATGCCAGCTTGGTGTTGATTACTACGGCGCCTTGGCTGCCCCTGCTCATCGCCGCTGCCCTCAACCCAATCTGGCGCTATGCAACCAAGACAAACAGCAAGCTTTGTCCGGCCTCATTCTCGATTCATCTTGATCTCACTGGATTGTTGACCGCTGACTGGGTAGGCGACTGACTAGGCGCAGCACCCTCGCGACGTGTCCTGACACACAGCATTCCCACGTGCAAAACCATATCCTGAATCCTCACCGACGGCCTCAACTCTCCATATCCATGAGCACCATGAGCAGCACACGTCGTTGCGCTAGTCGTTTCCGGGTGCCCGGCTCAGGGGCCGCCTGTGTAGTCAATTAGAAGCCAAAGCTCAGCCATGCTCCCAGCCTCCTACTTCGTAATGACTCCTTCGTAATCCGTACTGACGACAATACCGCGATGCACAGCCTCTTCCCCTGGCAGACTAGGAGCCGCGCCGCGCTATGGTACCAAAAACCCCTGTTGTTTGGGAGAAGCATCCTCTATTCTTGCTCGCTTGCTTGCCATCTGGCATGCAGTTAGACTCTCTTCTTCTTCAGTCATGCCCCTTTGTTCCCTCGTCGAGCTGTCATTACCGCCCCGACGCGGATGCCGTGGCTTCCCTAACGCACCGACACCGCCAATGCCACCCTTGCTTCATTTCCAACAACTGACATGATACGGCGAAAAAAGGCCAATGACAACGAGCCATGCAGACATGCAGCTATGCAGCCTCTTCCCGCTCCAGGAACTCAACTCTCTACCAATCACGCTGTCACTACACGATGAACACTGGGGCCGTGCCCACTCCGAATACTCACTGTTGAGTGCTGTCAGTTGTGCTTCAGTGCACACCATGATGGCATCCAGCTTGCCAGCCCTTCTCATCTGGACTGTCGATTCAGAGTTAACTGATAGTTAGTTGAATCAGCGCATCCCGTTCTTTGCACGTGCCGTCCGCCGCCCGTCATCTATTTACTGATGCCAAATCCCCACGCCTTGGCCAGCGCTGATCTCCTGGCATGGACGTCTGAGTCCTTCTAGCGCCGAACAACAAAGAAGCAAAATTCATTTACAGGTGACAGGGTACCTTGCTATTATGTGTGCGCATATCCAGGATCCAGCGACGAATGTTGACGCAAATGGCAAAAACGTGGTCCCAAAGCACTCTCGGGCCATCAATGCTCTTCCGGACGCCACGGAGGCGAGCTGCCGTCCAGATGCGCCACTACAAAATAGTTAGACTGTCAAGTGCCAGGATTTTCACCTTGAAACTCGCCCTGGCCATTCTCTTAAGTATCTATATCCTGTCAGTCGCTCGCATCAGAGTCTCATGGATATTACTCAAGCAAAGACATGAATGGCACAGATAATATCTGGCTGCACGCATGATTTTGACGGCAGCAATGTCCCAGCAATGTCCCGGGAGCATGTCACATGGCACACTTCTTGTTCCGCCATTGGTGCTTTCCATTCTTTGGGCTCACAGACAAACAGAAGCTGGCCACCACGTACAAATTCATGTCAGCTCTCTCCTATGCAGATTGGCTTAGACACCGCTTGCCTACCCGGCCCCTGTCTCTGTGTTGTTTCACGCAAAAGCTGGCAATTCGCGTAGGCTTGAGTGCATGCATATTTGTGCCACACTCAAATTACTCGGCGCAACGGAGTAGACTTGTATCATCGTCGGTCGCTTTGACACCCAGCGAACACTGCGACGCCCCTCTTGCATCACAGTCCAGCCTTTGGCAGCATCTGCAAGCCTGTAGTGATACTCCTAGTAGGTACAGATTACTAGTGGTGACTGCGCTGTTTCGGTATAATGCGAAATGCTGTGATGCTATTTATCACTCTCTGTTTGCTTCTATTTACGAATAAGCACTTACCAATATACACACCGCAGAGCTGGAACGGGGGCGTGTGTCTGACTATTGACGCAAAGCTTCCCTATTCCGGCGTAAGAAGAAGTTCAGACAAGCGCAGCCTGGTCCTCAGAAGAGCTGAAAAACACCATATTGATCTCGACTTACGAATAAAAAAGAAAAAAAAAAGGAAGAAAAAAAACTCATTCATTACTGAGTATCCATGGACCTGACTCCCCACGTTGAGACGCCCGGCCAGACAATTGGACCATCCGGGTCGGTGGAGCCAACTTTGTCTTGTCCTGCCGGCCCCAGACGCCCGTCACCAGCGCGGGAACCGCCTTTTTGGCGTCTGCTACATACGTAGCTAATATGAGTCCATGTTCGAGAATGACAAGTTGTTTCTTTTTGATTTTTAAGAGGATTGTGTACCATTTTGGTCATTTATACACTCAAGTCTCGGAAAGTAGTCAGAAACCTCGTGGTTTTTCTTTTCTGACTGAACACGCTTGATCGTTGGAGGGCACGGCGGTGCCAGGCTGACGAGAATGCGCCACGGCCGCCGGGGCGAGTGGCATCAACGGTGAGTTACCCTGTACCACAATCTATTCGATGCTGGAAAACGCGCAATGGGCGTCTGAGACGGCATCCTGCATGGGCTTGGCAGTGAGTCGATAAGTCTGTAGCTGTCAAAATGTCGCCGTCCATTCTTGGACAGCCCTGCTCGAGAGTTGGACGCCAGAAAATTGAGCGTACACGTCACGACGACGACGGCTTCTTGCAGGGCTGCTCACACGCAATGCAACATGTGACATACGCCTCCTCATGATGAGATGCGCGGATGATAGGTTAAACGTAGAATCCGTCTCTTATTACACCCAGAGGCACTGACAAAGAAACACGATGATGCGATTTGTTACTTGAAAATGGATACATGAAAGAAATACAAGTCAAATGGTATCTAAAGCAAACAATATTCAGGGCAAAATCCGGCTATCCATAAACGCCAACTGATGATTGATACTGCTCCTCAAAGCCATACATTTTGCGACTACGCGCCCGACGTTGCCGCCTCGGTCTGCAGCTTTTTCGCCGCGCTGAGCTCCGCGTCCACGTCCCACGCCTGCCAAAAGTCGCCCATCTCGCGCACCATGTCTTCTACCATGTCCATCGGCTCGACCGACAAAGACGCCTCGCGCAGTCTGTCCCGGTTCTCAGCCTCATCACCATTATCCGCCGCCGCCGTCACATCCTCCATCGCCACGTCAGCAGTGTTCTTAGCCGCGAGGTTTGCGCTTTGACTGCTGGTGATGGTGTGTAGGCTGCTGTCGACGACGACGCGGTCTGTGTCCGCAGCGACGTGAAACCGGTGTCGCAGTCCGTCGGTGCGCTTGACGACGGAAGAAAAGTGCTTTGCAAACTTTTCGTTGGAGGCCGTCGGCAGCTCCGCGAGCGGTGTCCGAGGAGGCGGCGAGGACGGCACATTACGGTCGGTCTGCCGCCTATCCGCTTTCTCACTCGGAGTCGTTGCCTCTGCTTCAAAGTCGCCTGGGAGAAGCCACGAGACCACTTTGCTTGTGCGCCGCGTCGAGCCCGCGTTTCGCGACACCAATATGCCTTTGAGGCTCGGGTGACGAAGCCTGGATCCCGGAAGCTGGCGACGCTTCGTAACACGGAGACGCTCCGGTGATGGTGTCGAAAAGGCGGCGAATGACTTGAAGGCGAACCGAGGCTCCGAGCTGCTTGCACTTCTAGAAGGAGATGGAGTCCGTTGCGGCGTAGTAGGAGTTGCAGCCGGAGGAGCCACCTCATATGCTGCTGCAGATGGTACCGGGGTTGCTTGCTGACCAGGTGAGTGTGGCTCCTCCGGCTGATCTGCAATAGCCACGCCTTCGGCCATCTCATACTCGAATGGTTCGCTGCGTGATACTACCCTTTCCTGTTCCACTTCGGCCGACTGTTGTGGACATGCGGGAAGTGCATCATTTTCAGGGCCACGAATTTGCGACGTCAGTAGCTTTTCCGACATCGGAGCACTGTCTTGATTGGCAAACAGCTGTTGACAACTCTCATTATTTTCTTCAGCACACACTTCGTCTCTGTTTAAAGTCGTCACGGGCTCGCCTACCCCAGAATCGCACTCAACTGCTGTTGATATAACTTCGTGCTGCTCCGCGGGAACATCCTCGACGCTTGGCAGAACATGCTCTTCCATACTGGGCAGAGAAACGGGCTGTTGTGTCGTAGACTGTGCAGGAGCGGAGGCCAGATGCGTACGCTGGGCCCATGGGTTTGCAGGGACAAGGCTTCGCAATATCGCCTTAAAAGAAAATTCCGATGCTTCCCGTTTGATTCGGGGAGACGGTGGTACAGCAGTCTCAGCCGCTGACAGGGTTGATGTCTCCGCAGTGACACGAGGCTTGCACTCTACGTGCTGCTTTGGTGTGATAGTGACGACACCGGAAACCCGATCAATTGGGTTGGGCGCAACTTCGGGTTTGGCGGCGTCTGGCCGAGGTGCCGGGCTAGCCTCCGCGTCCGAGAAGCCATGCCACTCTTGGCTACCCGAAGGATCATCTTCGTCTCCAGGAGCTGCACAAGGTACGGCCACTTCAAGAGCCTCACCAGCTTCGTTAGACTGGGCAGACTCTCCTGTCTTTAAAACAGTATCAGGCGAACAATTTTTTTCCGGCTCTGCGCTATCATCGGTTTCGGTATGTTGTCCGACTTGAGCATCGTTAGTCGTATCCAAGGCTTCGCATTCGCTTTCATCCGCCATCTTTGCGTCTGCATACGGCGGAATCTTGAATGGATCATTGTCCATCTCGCAAAGTGCGTCCGAAGCTTCTGCCTCTGAGTCTTCTGCTAATTCATCCTCACCTGTTAGTTCTGGAGAATTCGACAGCTCGGTGAGGTCTGAATCTGATGATGCGTCCTTCTCCATGTTGGAATTATCAAAGAATGCCGACGGTTCGCGTTGAACTTCTTGCAACGCAGCGCCGCCTGTAAGCTGCATATTTTGACTCGTTTCGGCTTCTTCGCTTTCAGATGCATCCGAGCGCGGATCTAGGGCGATATCAAAGACAAACTCTTCATCGTCTGGTCCTCGATATGGCTTGGTCGCGGTATCGATACTGGCCATGTAATGATCAGCTGCTGTCTTCGAAGGGCTAATATGTGGGAGTTCGGATGCTCCGTTGGACAAAAGATGGGCTCTCGCTTTGGTGTTGAGAGGTGACTGTGTGGCATGCTTTTCTTGCTTGACGTTTCGTAGAGATACTGGGGACGATAGTGTTGCAGCGGCCTGTTGCTCCAAACTCAATTCGTCGCTGGGCTCGCTATTGATCGGGACTGTAGCCCTGACAATAATTCTGGGGGCTGAGGACGGCTTGGGTGGCGAAATAAGCTGTGTGGTACGTTTTATTGTAGGGAATTTCGTGCTTGAATGCAGTCGCATATTCGTCCCAAGACTTGCCATTTCACCGCTTTGTATCGGTAGATCTGGTAAAGTAGGTGTGCATGTCTCGGATATTTTCGATGTATCATCCTTCGCATGTTCAATTTTGCTCCTCTTATCGGAAACCGTCTTCAGCCAATTATGGCTTGCCTTGCGTTTGGGAGGATGGACGTCGGTGACCGATGGCGTCGATTCTTGCACGGCGGGTTCCGATGCTGGGATACTGTGGCGCCATGCTTGAACTGTTCGTAGCTCTTCATTCTCAAGATATGGATGAGGCTCCGATAATAAGGATGCCGTCTTGAGGCTTTGCGGACTAGGCAGATGACACTCTGACCCGTCGAATCTCCCTTCCGTACCAAGATGCTTAATATGGCGTTTTCTACTCTTGATAGAACTAGATCCCTTCGCAGCGCGTGCTATTTGAAGGTCTGGTTGTCGAGCAATTCGGGCCTGGGTCTTGCTGGCCCAAGGATTCTTCCAGCCTTGGCTGCTTTCAAAAGGTCCCGTCAGCGATGCCGAGAATAGCCTTGGTGCAGACCCCGCGAGAAAGCGTTGCCCAGCAAGTTCATATCGACGTTTCCTCTCCCGAGGGTTTTCGTATTGAGCGTCATCAGACCCAGAGTAATAGACATCCTCGTCGGGGCATTTGGACTCGCAATAGATGGTGTCGACAAACGGCCAGTTTGATCGAGAGGTTCGGGGCGACATGGCGACGTGCAAGATTCTTGCCAGAGAAAAACATGTGGGATATTATTTTGCGAGACAGGCAGTTTTCGTGGGAAATCGATGAGAGGCTGGATCTCTAAGCCACTTCCAGCCTGTGACCTAAATTCAGGATTGTCTGGGCAAAGTTCACAAAAGCCACCACATAGACGCGTGTCGCGTCTCCACGTGATGGCGCGTAAAGTGGCTTTTCGCGTTTGCTCGGCGCTGGTGTGTCTCTCAACAGCAATGATCAAGCAATTCTGTGAGACGAAATATACGACCCTCTATGTAATTCTGCATGATTCTTGAGCTCAATCTACTTTCAAACAGCATCGTGTTGCTCATCATGCTGCATGTCAAGTTCCTGGAGGAGGTTGGCACCGTGTGCACGTGAGGCGTGAAGAGTTGGCACGGCAACCACACTTACTGGATTCGTTTGTTTACCCGAACAGGGACGTAACCACGCGCAGCCGCAAACGAATCGCGCGCCATTGGCACTGGACGCACTGATTACCTGACAATAAACGCCGTTGTAGCCATCTCGAACTTATCTGTCATTTCTTTTGCCTAGTGCTTGCCTATCACGCTCTTTTCGCATGGATATATCGTTTGAGCACCATCATCCTGCTCGCCCTCACCCTGCGACATACTTGCCATACGATCCTCAACCCCACCAGAACATCTCAAGCGACAACAGTCCCCGGATGGCAATGTCATACTAGTTGGAGCGACATCCTCAGCTCGATTTTACCCTTTACACACATATCCCCGCAGCGATGGCCCACGCATGGCTCGACTCCCTCTCCGAGGATTGGGTTTCTGAACCTCGCTCAGATGCTTCAGAAGCACAGCTCCCGCCACTGAAACCCCACGCTGATGCCACACCGAGCAAAATTCCTCGCCGTGCCGGCGCGAACCCCGTCTACTCTCCAATTACCGGCAACAGCAGCCAAATCCTCAACGAAAGAACAGCCAACGAAAGAAATATATCACACAACAAGCTCCCGTCAAGATTATCGCGGGAGCTCAATCTTGACTCCAAAGACTCGCGCTCCGTTTCTGCTGCGACATGCGGCTCTGTCGTGCACAAAATCGCAGATTCGAAAGTTGTGAATGAAGGAACCCCGGACTGGAAACGCCGCCTGATCAACGGCGAGGTGCCGTACGGCGAGCAGCGCGACTTGTTTTGCTCCGCCGGCACTGGCCTCCAGGACATGTTTAAGCCGCCACAGGCAGACCTCGCTGATACTCAGGACGGTCAAAATAGTCTTGACCGAACAATGCCCTCCAGTCCACCGCTATACCAATGCGAGCCAGATGAAGATATTGATCGCCTACTAGAACTCACCGAGGTGGACGATCACGAATTTCCAGAACAAGTGACGCCTAGTCCGAGCCCAAGACGAGGAACACGCAGCACTCATTTTCGACCTACTTCAACCGGCAATAGCTTCCTCTCATCACTACCAGCAGAAAATGATGTCGACGAATCTCCCCTGCAGCACGTCGGCAGCATCGCTCGCAATAAGGTACAGCTTAATGCGCCGCGTCCTGTGCAAGGGTCGCTTCGCCAAGTGAGCGGTCTTACCGATATTCGTAACGAAGATTTCAGTCCCATTGTTATCGGCCGACAGGACGAAGAGGACGGGCAAGTCAAATTTGGCGCTATGGATTTACCTATCGGTGAACTGCACATGAAACTGGAGCGTGTTAAAAAAAGTCAGGCTAGTGATGCCGAAGATGAGTCGCTATATCCGGGCGCAACGGTGGAGAGAGCTTCCGAGATTGACGCGCTTGATCACTTTGCCCGGAATGCGGGTCAAGTCAACTTGCGACGTGGCGGCCGCTCGGGAGACGGCTCTTTCTATACCAGAGCGCTGAGTCCTGACCTTGGCGTCGACACCTCGGAGATGCTGCCAGAAGAATCATTACAAGCCAGCACGCCAAAGGAATTTCCTACTATCCGAACGGAGCTGCCTTCACGGGGTGCTTCTCAGTCAGCGGGAAGCCCACCACTACCCCGAGCACCCTTTCCCAGCCCAGACAAACGCAGAATAAACCCAAGCGGTAGCCCGCTGAAGCTTTTTGGGCCCTATGACACATTTACAAACCAAACTCTATTGCGGCGAATCAGTCAGTTTGAGGATGTCGGTTCCGGGGACTCGTCGGGCCAGGGCACGGGTCTAGCTGACCCTGAAAAGACTGATGTCATGGACGAGAGCCGACGATCAGTGAGCTATTTCGGTGGCGGTCAATTAGACCATTACGAATTCACAGCAGACATGTCTGAGGCATATGATATCTTTGATGGCACGGACAAGGAGAATGTATCGCCAGACGCGCATATGGTTCCTACGGGATCTCGCCGCCACCTGTCTTTTGGGAATGCATCTAAGCTGCTCGTTACACGGCGGCGAGAGCGATCTGGCGCGTCGACCGATGCAGTGATGGAAGCTCAGCGACTAGCCGTTGCCAAGGATGCGCATGAAGTATGCGGGGAACGCGATCATGAGGCGTCCGATGCGAAGCGTGCGATGAATTCTCCAGTCAAAGACCCCACACCGAAGAGACGGCGAACTTTGCGACGCTCCGACGCCACTCATAGCCGACAAGAGCAGCTTTCCCAAGTAGACACTGCTCACCAACAAATGCAGAATGTCTTGCGCAAGAAACGCAACGACGCCCGCCCTGGTCAATTTCAGATTGCAGAACCAGATGTACTAGCCGGGAGAAAGATTCTGAAGCCTTGCTCTCCTACTTCGAGCCGAAGATCGTCTCAAGAATTTGACGACTCTCTGAATAAGGCGAACCAGACTGGCGATGCCCCCACCGCGACGGAGCGAAAGCCATCCATCAAGACGCAAGATTTTGTTGATCAAGCAGCACAAATTATGGCCATGATTCGGAATCAGGTGAAGCCGACTGGACTGGCAAGTTTGGAGGAGTCAGAGGAAGAACATAACACTGGTGCAGATGTTGCGACGGAGACAGCAGGGTCGCAACCAGACTCCACATACGAACCCCTGTCTCGACCCCCGAGTCGAGAAGGAAAGCAATCGCCAAATTACCAAGAACGGTCAATCGATCCGGAATTGGATGCACGCTTGAAGCAGTACAAGGAGATGAGCGACATGGGTGATCTAGCAACATCGTCGATGCGGTCTACCCGTATGGCGCAAGATACCCTTCAAGAGGCTCAGCTTCAGAGGCAGATTCAGCAGACAACTTTCGGGCGCGCTACAGCTCCGCTGGCGGCGACTACTGATATTGTGAGCGATCTTGCTAATGTGCGAATCTCTGGTCCGTTTCTGGATTCTTCGCCGCCCGCCAGCCCAAGTCGGGGTTATCCTTCGAACTCTTCCACTCGCTCTGCAAATACCATGCCTACGACATCTTCAACCAACTCTGAATCTAGAAGAACAATTATGCCCGAAAGTGTTTCACATCTCATTCCTGATCGGGTGGGTAGCATGTATCTCGACAAATCTCAAAATATTTGGATCAAGAAGAGGGAGGCAAATCCCGACGCTCAGAATAGCGTCGCAACAATCGACGACAGTGAAGATGACCCGTTTGCTAGCATCCCTGATCTTACTGTCGATATGACACAGGAACTGCGGAACTTGAGACGAGTTATGGAAATCGGACAAATTGCAGGCGGAGCCGGTCTCCAGTCCTCTCCCGCCCTCAAGCAGGCCGGTTTTATTCCATCCTCGCTCGATCAAGATGGAGAGAAGGCGAAAGAACTGCCCGAATTAGGCAATCGAGAGGCCCAAGAAGCCTATGGCTCTCAAAACGCAACGGCGAAGCGAAGAAACATGACCATTTCGTTTTCCTCGCCGATTGCGTCAATTATTCAGGAAGTCATTGCAACGGGTGCCGATTACTCTGATGAGCAGGCGACACCCAACACTATCGACTACGACAAAAGCCCAGACCAATCACCACCAGAGAGCTTTACCCGTCAACCAGCTTTGCGGCAAAAGGACACCAAGTCTAGGCCACCAACAATGAGATATGCTTCACAACAAGGACCGGAATTCATTCGTCGTCCAGTTTCACCCATCAATGAACAAGACGAAGATAGTACAGTCGAGCTGCTGGCCAATGAAGCAAACCAAGTTAGCTTTGTAGGCGAGCAGGGTCTCATGAACTACGGGGGAAACGAGAGTCGACAAGCATCACTCAGCGTCATCATCAGCCGAACACCAGGAACCAAGAGCCTAGCCGTTTCTGGCGACGACAGTGCAATCATCGGACAGCATATTGGGCACATGTCTTTGAGCCCACTTTCCGATTTCAACGTCAATCAAGGAGATCAGTCGTTTGGCTTCGAGGTTAGCTACGTGTTAGGCAATCGACACCTGTCAACTGGCGATGGCTCCAAAAAGGTCATGTCACTGACACTGCGGGAGCTGGTGGAAAGACTAAGCGAAGTTGAGCCATGCGAGCCGTACTGGCAGGATATTGAGGAGCTCGACTTGAGCGAGAAGCGACTTTCAAGCTTGCACATGCTGGAAGAGTTTTGCGGTAAGGTGGTGACTCTTGATGCATCGCAGAATGCGCTTGGCCATCTGGAAGGAGTGCCCTCTAGCGTGCGGCAGCTCAAGGTATCGCAAAACATGCTGACGGAGCTGACTTCGTGGAATCACCTGGTCAACCTGCAGTATGTTGACATTTCTGGCAACGAGGTCAGAAGTCTATCTGCACTGAGAAACCTGGTGCACCTGCGAAACGTCAAGGCGGATAATAATAAGCTCACCAGCTTGGATGGGTTGGATTCGCACGAAGGACTGCTTTCGCTGCGAGCACGAGACAATTTCATTGAGGAGCTCGACTTTGAGGACAGCACTTTTAGCAGGCTAACGGAGCTAGACCTCGCGGGCAACACTATCGAGATTGTTTGCAACATGCATCTTGCGCCATGCCTATCGAAGCTGAAGCTGTCCAACAACAAGATCCGGACATTCGAAGCAAGCAAATCATGCAAAACGATTCGTCATCTAGATGTCAGCCAGAACAAGCTGGAGCACCTGGATGTTACTGGGCTACCGAATCTTCACACCTTGCTTGCTGATGGCAACCAGCTGTCAACTGTGACTGGGTTGGAGCGGACTAAACGACTTGACAGCCTTTCTCTGCGGGAGCAGCGAGGCCAGGAGCCGCTCTCTCTTGGATTTTTGTCGGTAGGATACGAAGTGCGCAAACTATATCTTTCTGGTAATTACCTGGAGTCGTTTGAGCCTAAGGTGGATCTGCTGAATCTGCAATTACTTGAGCTTGCCAACTGTGGCCTTACGAGCCTGCCCGATAATGTTGGACAATTGATGCCGAATTTACGATCGCTCAACATCAACTTTAACGCGATTATAAGTGTAAAGCCTCTTCAGTATATTCCGCGGCTGAAGAAGTTGATGATGGCAGGCAACCGTCTTGCAGACTCGACGTCGGTAACACAGCTGCTCACGGACTTTCCTCACTTATCAAGACTGGACACGAGAGACAATCCCATGACGCTTGGGTTTTACGCACCGTTGCAGGCTCTGGTAAAGGCGAATGGAAACGACACAACAGCGCCGTTTGCGCTGCCGGATGCCGATGAAGAGCGAGATGAGCTGTACGCGAGCCGACTGGATGAGCCGACGAAACTGCGGCGGAGGTTGCACCAGGTAGTTTTGGCAGCTAGCTGCAGTCGACTGCGGATGCTGGATGGCCTGCCGTTGCATCGGAAGCGAGCGTTGGCGATGGACAGCCTATTGGTGGCACTTGTCAAGGAAGGGCTGGTCGAGGTACCGGAGCGAAAGGAAACGGGCGCAAACGCCGATGTCGTGCAGGAGAAGAAGGAGGCGGAGGAGGAGGGATGCGAGGAACGGCAAAGCAGTCGATGGAATGGTGAAGACAGCTTTGCATAGGCGATTGAGCAGCCGACGGCGCGGAAAAGCTTTGTTGTTACGACTGATGGGAACGACATTAGAGGAAGAAAACGGGGTGCATGTGGAGGGAATAATACTGATGACTGGATTCGGGGAGTTTTTTTTTCATGTTATTTTTCTGGGCGTTGCATCATGGATAGGACAGGCAAGGCGTGCATTGGAGTGTAACCGGAAGGGATTCGTTTTGGGACAGCTGTTGTTATACATTTGAACTGCTGTGCATGGCAAATGATATTTGGATTAGATGGTATATTTAGATGAAGGCATATTTGTCTGCATATGGTGTTTTGACTGCTGCTAGTGACGGGGTGTCAGTGGTTACCAGCCTTGCTTGTCTGGGCGATCCGTCTCTGACAATTTTCTCCGTTGGAACAGATGACGAGTTGAGATTGTAGGGCTTGCTTTCGAGTAGTTTCTGAGGAGGGCTGACTAGCAACTGAGCAAGGGAGAAGGAGTGGCCCAGGTGGCTGCATGAGAAATCGTGGAGTGTCTGAGAGGGGAATGAAGAGGGATGCGGGGAGGGCGCGAGGGGCACATAAGGCGAAGAAAAATTCCGCTGGCAAGAAGTAGAACAGAGGTAGAGGAGGCGCAGGGAATCTTGACAGTTTTCTTGAGTCTTTTCCTTCGATCTTGTCTCCCTTGGCAATCTGGCATTTGCTTATTAAATCTAGATTAACTAATAACTAGGGGTAGAGGCCATGTGTAACGCTAACATGAGGGCGCGCGCGCGACTCCGAAGTAGCAGCCGCCAAGCTCTAGTGTGACTGTATGACACTGACACAGACAGGGAAAAGAAAAAGAAAAAGAAAAGAAAATGAATGCAGATGCCTCGCATCATGTCATTATGCATTGCTAGTCAGGGCGCATGCGAATCGCATGTCGTGTGTCTCGAGGTGCAGTGGCGGGCTGCATGATTAACGATCCTTGCGACGGACGGGCCAAGCCGATTTTTGCGGGTGAAACGTGAGCTTTATTGGTGCGAATTTTGGATAAATTACAGAGTAGTGGGCGAATTAGCGGGCGTTTAGTGGACGAGGCGTGTCCACAGAAGCCTGTAGACGTTGGCGAGAACCCCTGTAGTTGGGGCAGCATGACAGGTCCCTGAAGCCCTGGCTGGACCAGTGGACCCAGGCATCAAAAGGCATGTGATGTGATGGTAGGCATAATCAAGGCAGCTCGTAATCCTAAATAAATACGACGACTCTTTATATGCCCTGATAAATTGGCCAGCACTGAGTAAGTTGCTGCTTGGGATTTATCAACACCCTGTTGCTCATTGCCTGTCTACTCGTGTAGAGGTGCTCCACTCTGAGAAGTTGAGAGTTGGTTCTAGGCAATGCTGTGTCGGATACGGATACTGCCCATCGGCTCCCTCTGAAAGGGCCCCTTTTGATTTTGGCCGTCTTTTTTTGCTTCTTCATTTTTATATGGTCATGAGAACTCACACTAATTTTTCTCTCATTCTTACCAACTCAAACAGGGTAAAAACCATCAAAGTCAATACGCGGTTGTTACATCATTCAACCTGGACACGCCCCACCTGTTATTCGTTGCGTCACAGACTGTTGTGTCCTGCCTGGGCGTGCTGGCGTGCTAGAACCTGGCACCTGGCAGCAGGTTCTTTGCCTTTGGCCCACCAACAACACCTGCCTACCTACCTTGGGTAGCTTGCCCTCACCAAACGTCTCTTCTCAATCAACAAAACAACACTTCTAATCTACATCCAAAACAACAAGATAAACCATACAACACGGCCGAGCATCAAAAGATACCCTCGCCTCACCCATTCCTCTCGCGGAGCCGATGGCCGCCATCGCAACGGACCACCAGGCTTCGCTGGGCCTCGAACGCTCCGTCTCCCAGCGCAGCACCTCGTCTGCCCGCTCTCATCCCAGCGCCCTCCGCTCCAGCAAGACGCGCCGGCTCAACTCCCACACCGGCAGCTCCTCCTCCTCCAGCATCACCCCCAGCGACAAGTCCCTGACCAGCTTTCCCAGCTTCGGTGCCCCCGACAGCTCCGGCAGCGCACCCTACACCCACGAGCGCCTCAAGACGGCCACCCAGGAATCAGAGGACCGTCGCTCCCGCACCGTAGTTGGCCGGCCCTCCATCGTCGACAGCTTGACAGATGCCAGCGGCCTCTCGCGTGGTGCCCTCTTTGAGGATGGCGTCCTCACCAGATCCGTCCCGGGCGCCCTGCACCAGGCCGACGACGGCCACATCGAGCGCCTAATTGCCCGGCAGGGCGCCGTGTGCTTGGTTAGACAGCTTGCGCAGGATCTGGCGCAGCGCGATGCCCAGATGGCCGGTCTGCGACGCCGCGCCGACGACAGGGAACGAGCCCTGCGACGCATCATCCGCGAATGCGGCCTCTCCACCATGAACCTCGAGGCCAGGCTGCGCATCGTTGAGGCTGACATGAAGACCAACGGCTCCCAAGAAAATGACTCCAGCCAAGATGGTGGCTTGATCGACCTTATGAGCGACGCCATGCAGGACACCATGTCGGAAAATGTATACGGCGAGACTGATTCATTAAACTCGACCGTGCGACTCGGGTCAACGACCATGTCTGGTGGCAGTGCCGGTGCAGGGAAAGGCACCCTCCGTGGTTGGAAAGACATGTTATGGGGCTCGGGCACGGCCAAAAAATCGAGTCGCGGCAGCAGTGTCAACGGCGACGCCGCCACCGCCCTGCGAACACATTCGAATCTCGACCGACGTCTGCCCATACAAGACGACCTCTTTGACCCGCCCGATACCCGCTCCATTCGATCTTCCAGCAGAACATCCAGCATATACTCGGGCGCCAGCGAAAGTCGCAGAGTGCCCGCTTCCCTCGCCAGTCGAGCCCTCCGGCTGGTGGCTGGCGGAGGTCCCACCGAGACAGAGTCTAGAGGACGCGCTGTCAGTACCACGGACAAGGCCTCGCCTGCGCGTGGACTCTCTACAGCCAGCCGCAAGACTGCGCCTGCTTCAAGATCTGCTTCTGTGGCTGGGCCTAGGGCTCTCATGGCCATGAGACGGGCCACGCCAGGCTCGCCTGCTGCCCCTGTTAGCTCCAGGGCGCAGGCGCAGGAGCTTTGGGGAGGCATGGCTGGCAGCCCTCCAAAGTCATCGGCTGCACGCCAGGAAAGCCACGGCCCCGTGGAAATGGACGCTATCCTGCCACCGGAGTCGCAGCCCCCGACTCTGACGCATATATACAAAAATCACGGCAACAGCGCACACTTGACGGACCGATTCGGCTTCATCTACGATCAGCGCCGCAAGAAGCGACAGCGTGAGGCGCAGCAAATGGGTCACGTTCGAAAAGGCAGCCGCGCAGAGATGCTCAGAAATGGTCGAAACGGCATCTCGCCCAATCTGCTGGACGAATTGCCGAGCCCCAAGTGGAGCGAGACTGACGGGCGACCTGGCACCCCCGGAAGTATGGAAGACAAGGTGCAAGACGAGGGCAAGCCGAAGCGATGGCAAGACTATCTGAGCATTGCAACGTTTCCCACAGAACTGCTGAGCCACACACCGAGCGTAAGTGCTTCGGCGCTAGAGGTCCTCGAGGCCGTAGAAATAAGTCGTGAGTTGGAGCAGCAGGCCAACGAGCCCACAAAGCCGCCAACGATCAAGTCCACCGGTGCTGGCCTGGTACCTACCGCTAGCACAACTACTACTGCCGTCGACAATGAGACGACGCAGTCTTCTGAACCTGACTCTGCAGCGTCCACCACTGTTCAGGACGACAACGAACCTGTCAAGCTATTGCTGCAGCAGTTGAGCGAAGTGCACGATTCACTGCAGCGCGACAAGACGGTGCGATGGAATGACTTCTTGCGCAAAGTTCGTGCAGAGCGCAAACGTGAGGGCGAAGCGGCTGTTGCTGCGGCAAATGCGGCCGCCGAAGCGCGTTATGAGAGACCCGCCGTCATCCTCCCCGAGACGCGCGTCGCCGACGGAGAAATCATTGGCATCTCTGGACTCGGCAACAAGGGCAAAGTTGGGCGAGCCAAGTGGAACGAATTCAAGACGCTTGTTCTCGGCGGTATACCAGTCGCCTACCGCGCCAAGGTCTGGTCTGAATGCTCTGGCGCCACGGCTCTGCGGGTGCCTGGCTATTATGATGACATTGTGGCGCAGAGTCCCGAATCAGACGATCCGGCTGTTGTCAGCCAAATCCAAATGGATATTCATCGCACACTTACTGACAATATTTTCTTCCGCGAGGGACCTGGCGTGGCAAAGCTTTCCGAGGTGTTACTGGCCTATTCGCGACGCAACAAGGACGTGGGCTACTGCCAGGGCATGAATTTAATCACTGCCAACCTCCTCCTCATCACACCGTCCGCCGAAGACGCCTTTTGGATCCTGGCCTCGATTATCGAGAACATTCTCCCGCACGGCTACTACGACCACTCCCTGGTTGCGTCGCGCGCCGACCAGCAAGTCTTGCGGCAGTACGTCGCGACGGTTCTGCCTAAGCTGTCGGCGCACCTCGACGCGCTGTCAATTGAGCTGGAGGCGCTGACATTTCAGTGGTTCCTGTCTGTGTTTACCGACTGCCTATGCGCGGAGGCGCTCTTTCGTGTGTGGGACGTGGTGCTCTGCACAAACGACGGCAGCACGTTTTTGTTCCAGGTGGCCTTGGCGCTGCTCAAGCTCAATGAGCGCAACCTGCTGCAGCGCGACACGGCGGCTGGCCTTTACACGTACATTAACCACCACATGACGGAGCACGCCATTAGCATCGACGGGCTCCTGCAGGCGAGCGAGGGGCTGCGGCGCGTGGTGAGGCGCGAGGACGTGGAGGAGAAGCGCACCAAGGCGATTGAGGCCGATAGAGAGATGATGGCGCAGCGGGCGGACGCAAGGAGAAGAGTGGCGAGCGATGCCACGAGTAGTGCGGGCTCGGGGACGTCGCTGACGGTGGAGGAGCCGCGGCCAATGGCGTAGGCCTGCTGGCCGCGGCGGCGTGACTTCTTTTTCCTCTTGTTTGTCTTGATCTTGTTCTTTGCATTGCGGCGTGCATGTTGGAGAAGGACAGCGCGGTTTTTTGATACATGATGTGTTGATTTGTCCTTGTTGTCAGACTTTTTGCGTACCTATACCCACAAGCATAGAGCATATACAGGTTGTTTTTTTGGCATTGGCGTTTTTATCAACGTGTTGGGAGTTTATTGATGTTGACAGGGCTGACGGCAATATTCAAGCTTTGCGCAACAGTTGTATTCATCTCTGGATCGTCCATTTCACTTACACATACATTCTATACCCAAACCAGAAGTTGAATAAAGTCGTTGACATTTGGAGCTCTATATTTTGTACAAGATCTTCTTCTTCATCGAATCAAGATCTTTGGCAGACTATAGCTTCGCCTTGCCCGCCTTCCACTGCTCATACCAGACCTTGCCAAACTCGACCCTCTCTGCCACTTTGTCCCCATCATCCCGATGTCTCTGCTCCTCCCTCTCCAAGCCCTCGCCCCTCAGCTCCTTGATCAGGTCCTTGTACAGCTCGCCCTTGATGGTGCCATATACGCCCGATTTGGCCTTTTCCGCCAGCTTTCGGTCCGCGATAAACTTCCAGGCATCGGCGGGCGTGGGGGCGAGGGCGTCGGCGACGCCCATGTCGACGATTTGCGGGCCGGTCAGCTGGCCGGCCTCGAGGGCGAGGTCGCGGAGCGCGGCGGCTGAGGGGAGCTTGTGCCGGAAGAGGCTGGCCATGGCCGGGGTGAGGGGCAGGCCGTAGGTGAGCTCGGGGAGGCAGAAGAAGCCGCGCGGGGAGGGGGCGAGGCGGTAGTCGTGGGCCATGGCGAGCATGAGGCCGGCGGCGTAGCCATGGCCGTTCATGAGGGCGACGGTGGGCATGGGGTATCTGGGGTTTGTGTCAATCAGTCTTACTTTCTCTATTTTCTTTGGTTGCCCAGCATCTTTCTTTCATGGGTAAAATGTGAGGGGAAAAAAAAACACATACGTGAGAAATCGCACCCATAGGCCGTAGAAAAAGGGGAAAAAGACATCTTTATTGGCCAGCGTGTGCTCGAGCTCGAAGCCGTTGGAGTAGTTCTTGGTAATGGCCGACGTGGTGACGACGACGCCAGGCGCGTAGTCGCCGTACTCGAGAATGTCGAGCGCCGCGAGCAGCGTTTTGCAAAAAGGAGTCGTGAGGCGATTGTCGGGCGGCGAGTTCCACGTCAACAGGTAGACTTGGGGCTGGGGCTCGGTGCATGTGAGCGTGCCGCCGGGGTGCTTGCCGCAGGGGCCGATGGGGAGTGTGAAGAGAGAAGAGGAGGACATTTTTTTTTTCGTGGCGGGATGTGTGGTGACGGGAGGGTGGGGTTGAGGAGGCGCGGGTAGGATGGCGGGATAAGGAGAGGAAAGGGAGAAACGGATATCGCGATACAAATAGAAGGATGGTGAAGGCTGCAAGAGAGGTACAGTGGTGTAGTCGGGGTTTGATGATGGCATCTGTTTTTGGGGGGGGGGGGGGGGGCGGACC